>PNEQ01059958.1:0-11771 GCA_003012365.1 Medauroidea extradentata
CCCCTCGACTGTGCCCCAGCCCGGCCCCTCGACTGTGCCCCAGCCCGGCCCCTCGACTGTGCCCCAGCCCGGCCCCTCGACTGTGCCCCAGCCCGGCCCCTCGACTGAGCCTCAGCCCGGCCCCTCGTCGGTGCCTTCCCTGCTCCTGTTACTGGACCATGCGACGAGGAAACTTGGCAGCTTATTGCCCCAGACTGCTCATTTGAAGAATTCGTAAGAGTGGATGACAATGTTGCAGTCTGGGGTACTGTCGACGACGCCGGTGCGGTTGAACAACAGGAGTCGAGCGGTGATGAAGACGTCGAGGGAGAAAGTGAAATTGCAGATGTCCCCACGATGAGAGACGTCCTCAAAGCTGGGGATGTCTATGCATCGATGCTGCGGTGACATGGTGCAAGTGATGAGATGGTGTCAAACTTTTTGCGCATAAAGGAGTTCGTTGAAAAGGCTTCTATCTAAATGAAGCAGACCTCTATCAAGGACTTTTTTAAAAAAATAGGAAACAGTTGTTTGGGCATTTAATGTGTCAGGCTTTCTTCTATTGTGTGTTTGTTTAGTGTCCCGTCAACGCAGTGATAACAGTAAACAAATGATCTGCCTAATTTATCACGTTTGTTGGATATTATATCTGGTAAGTTTTTTTTACTAGTGTACTTGTAATTTTTTCATGATTTTTTTTCCCTTGTGTACTCTATAATAAATTTAAACGTTTGCTTGTACAACCACTACGACTATGCTGTTAACTAATTAATAGTACACTTTTAGTAGAGTGGGGGCCATGTCGCTACATTTTCTTTGTCCTGAACAAAATATTTTACACATTGACATGTAACTTTAATATTTTAACTGAGCAATAACATTACGTCACAGTATATACCCGCGATTATCTTTCTGTTGGTCTCAAGGCAGAGCAGGCTGATGCGCTGATGAGGACAGCTGCTGTGGCTGTGGTATTGATCGGTGCATGCGCGCACATCCATCTCCGGCACTCACCTCCCCCCCTCCCACATCATACTCCCGGCCGGCCGGCCGGCTGGCCGAGCGGCTGGCAGATAAGAAGCAAGCAGTGACACGGCACGTAACCTTACAGCGCGTGACTTTTTTAGCGTTCACTGCGTAAAAGAAAAGCCCCGAGAGTAGAATATGCTATCGCCTTTTCTCTAAAAGACGCCTGGTCATAAATTTCGTTTATAGCTAAGTTTAAATGTAAGATTTATTATTGCTTAAGACCACTGAACTTGGGCTTAATGCAAAAACGGCCTATTTTGACATATAGAGGTTCCAAATGGGTCCAAAATCTTATAACGACCACCTCTCTATAACGACCCTAATCTTGGGAACTGTGAGGGGTCGTTATAAAGAGGTTTTACTGTAGTCACAACTGTACAAGTTATTGCTGACAGATCTCAGTCATTTAGAAATATCTTTGAAAACTGAATTGCATTTTGTTCCAATACTGCTGCTGTGATGGCGGGTTCGAAAGTGTGTTGGTGTTACTATGTTGAAAACAAAACTTTAATAAATACTTTCAGTAGGCTGTATTTGTCATATGATTAATTTGGCTGGGAAGAAATCATACATTTTTCCTGTAAAGTTATGTGAACCCATCTTTGACATATGCTGGAGTTTTAAGAGCCCTGTGACACAGAAGCTAGAAAAATAAGGAAATATGTGTGCACAGGATCAGATAACGAAATCTCTGGAGAAAAAAAGATGTAAGCATAGAAAATTGAATACATACTACACACAAAAACACAATGAAAGATTTCAATTTAATATGGTTGCATGCAAGTAATTTCATTTATTAATACTTATCACTTGCTTCTTGGTCTTCACTGGATTGTGTGAGTTGTATAATATTGTTTGAATTCAGTTCATAAAATCCGTCTGCGGATATTGATGCCCAGTTGAATTAACCATTTATGTGAACACATACCATTGCGAACAATTGTTTCAGTGTGAGACTGTGTATTTGTGGTAATAGGATAGGAGATAAATTCCATATAGAGCGTAGAGAAGTTGGAATAAACTTTGGAACACTCCTCGATATCTCTTTCGCATCATCCTTCAACATATTGTTCAATGAAGGTGTAGTATGCATTTTGATACAGCTCTGCACTTATAACTTTCACAGAGTTTGTGTGGTAGTAGTGGACAAAAAAATCACGAAAAGCATCATGTTTTTATTTTTATTTGATTCTCCCATTCAAAGAAATCAGAATTTTTAAATTATAATTTTTTATTTTAGTTAGGGAAAGTTAGTTTTTAATAAATACTGTTTGATCGTTATTATTCTTGTGACATAAGAAATTATGTTGCAGTAATTTGTCACTATTGCAAAGTATTTGCTTTTATAATTAGCGAAATGTATTATCTAGGAGTGTATTCCACTTAAGTTTAATAATCATGTTTTTATAATTTATTTATTATACATTCATTTTACTTTTTTTATGTTACCTGTGCAGGGTGAGTATATCGAGTTATGTAGAAGAATTTCGAATCTCCCATCTTCACCTTATAATTTGCCCAGGCAACTAAACAACTCCACTAATTTCTTGTCAGAGCAGTGCAGATGAATGATGCACGTGGTAGTAACGCCAGAAGCTCACTACAAAAATATACAACATATGTTTGTTGTATGACTTGCAATCATGAAAATTTATTTGAACTTCACAACCTGTGGTGCAGAAATTCAGGCTATTTAATAACGTATGTTGACTCGGGAAACAATGCTTCATATGAATAACCGGAATTCTGGTAGTAGTGATGAGCAGGCATGGTAAAGTTTACTTGACATGTAAAAATTTTCAGTTTTAGAATGTTTGCCCACACTTAGAACATTTTTGCATGGAATGATATAGTGATGGTCTCGATCAGCCTTCCCTTCCCTTCTTTCCTTAGAATATTATCAACTCTTGCCATGCTAGAATAAAAAAAAACCTGACAGACATAGTAGTAGGTTTTTTGTATTCCCTATATGTTTGACTCATCCTAAACATCTTTTAAAACTAGTTTCATGCTAAAGTGAGCACTTTTTAAGGTCCTGATGAAATGTTGTTTTCAGCAATTCCTATCTTTCTGCCTCTAGCCAGTGTATATATTGTCATGTGACTTAATACAGTGTATACATTTCATTCACAAAATTAAACATCTGATACAATTAATTATTATTATTACAACAATTAGTTATAATTGTTACAGGTTAAAGTGTTGCTTTCAGGGCTGTAAATAATGCTTACTTTTCAATGCATGGCATTATGTGATACCATAACAATGGTGAGATGTTCGTGTTGACTTAATTTTTTTTGCTTGAAAGCTGTAGTATGGTTTTTATGTGTGAATTTTTATTGTTGTATCAAGTTTTGTATTAAACCGTATTTCTTTATTTAGTAATTTGTAGTTCAGAATTTTTGTTTAATTTTATACAGTATCAGTATATCAACATTCTATACATCATTTCAAGTTGCGAAATCATTTCACTAACTCATGTTTATCTTGTGGGCTTGCGTTGATTTGTGGCTAAGTATAGATTTATTATTTTCTTAGTAATTGAAATATACATAAATGGTGTTATAGGATAATGGATCTGGGTCTTCGAGAGCGGTGTCAAGTTTTTGCACCTCGCAAAGCAAGTAAAAAAGAAATAATGATGTGCCATACAGAAGATGATTATGAGGCTCTCAAACTGGCATGCACGATTACCAGTTTTGCTTATCTGGAGGATGTTTCATCACAGTTTGATTCTATATATATTAATAGTGTGAGTACAAACGGTTTTTTATCATTTTTTCTTAAGTTGTTAGTTTCTATGTTACATAAAGAAGAATTCTCTTATCATCTAGATGTGAATAATGTTTTTGCGCTGAAAGTTAAATATGGGGTGATTGGAGATTAAAGTCTTAAAATTTATCATTTCCTCTAATTAAGATAGGCAAAACTCAGGGCTCTTCTCAAGTAAACCAAATAGTCTGTTTTTTTACTACGAATAAATTCTACATTTTTCCAGTCCAGTCTGAGTTTTTTTTTTTTTTTTTTTAATTTTTACAATAGAGGTTAATTTTTTTAACAACAAAATATCGAGTTTTGATTGTCTAATAGTTAACTTATAAATATGTACAGTATACATATTCATATTTAACTTAATTTAAGAACAAAACATTTTGAAATAATTTAGTTTTGACCTTGACAGTATGAGTTATTTTAGTTTTGAATAGTGCAGAATATTTATAAATTTTTACTTGACAGTTTGAAATTAAGTCATTATTAATTCTTTTTATAATCACATTAAAAGTACAATTAATTTGAGACGAAGAGCAGTATAAGAGAAAGAGGGCTACAAGTGTGGGCTGCAAACTTCTCCCTTGTGAATATTTGTTTACGTTATCCAGCCCTCTATCACACATTTAAATAAAACTACTGTTGAAAAACTTTTCCAAATGTTATTAGGTGTTCTCTGCTACTTCAAAATTAAAATAATGTTTTTTATGGTTTATCATTTTTTATTTACGTAGTCTTAGAAATACATACCAACGCAGTTGTATACACATTCTATTCATTTGCAATGTAACATATATATTCAATCAACAGTATTGTTTGTAAAATAGAGAAAATAAGTGATAAATAATTTCTGAGAAATCATTTATTTTTAAAATTTTATTGGGATTTACACCTCGTGTACAGAGAGGTCATTACAGATTATTACCCTCAACTGTACGTAGGTACAGGAACAGAAACTGAGAGGGAAATCGGCCATGCCGTGTGTAAATCACTTTCTGATCAATCTAAGGTGCCTGGTCCTGCCTAAATATGATTTTTGATTATGTTTTTTTATTACTTATAAAGAAGCTGGTAGTCTGAAAACTCCACTGACTTGTTGAAAAGTTAATGTATGCGACAACCTTTTAAGTTTGTGATGTCCGTCACCCACCCTTGCTGTAATTTCTTTTTTTACCTTAACGTATATGTTTAATCAAGTACATCACCTGAGTATATTTTCCTTTGCCTTTAATATCTAATTTTTGCTTGCATATTATCATAATGATTAAAGGTAGAATTGATGATGACCAGCGGGCTTATTATGTACCACCGCCGCAAAGTTGCTTCGTGCGCAAACCCTGCTAACGTCGAATTTGCTTCGAAAGCGATTATGTACGACCAAGTTTCGTTCGCGCTCGCGAGCGCGGCACAAAGACGAAGAAAACTGACGTAAATTTGCGCGGCTATGGGAGGCCGCGCAAAGTAACAAAATCTTTGCATCACTCGTCTAAATAATTAATTAAACAATGTCTTTAATAAAATCATGATCGTAGAATGATTTTGCAATCTCCAAAACTGTTTAAAAAAGGGATTTCTTTGTCGAAATTCATTACCGTAATAAGCTTGAATGTTCTGAAATAACAGAGGTGGAACCATAACGTAATGCTGTTGTTTGTGTTTACATTAAAGGCTAATGAATGGATAAACCCCACGCACAGCTGCAGTATTTATTTATTTTTTTGGTTATTTGTTTTATGTAAGGGAGAGTAGCAAAACAGTAGCTATTTGTGAAAAGTAGGCAAATACTGGACATGTGTAACACATTTGCAATGAACAGAATCAATTTTCAAATGCTACTTCACATCAGCAGAGGGTCGTGATTTTTGTCACAAATTGTCGGTATGTGATGCTAGCTGGAAATTTTTAAACTAAAAGAATAATTTAGAAAAGCGTAGGTGTTACATAATAGGCAGAAACAACTTTTCATATTTTAATGAATTGATCTTTCGTAACTTACCTCTTTTGAACTCTGCAAAAGGCCACATGATTGTTATGTCCTGTATTTTGTAGGTTACGTATCTGTAATAAGCTTACGTGAAAATAATCACAGATATTAACAGAACTACAGTGAAATGACGTATCCCAGTCTATAAGATGTGCGCTATTTTTATTTTACGGTATTTGCTCTTGTGTAAAATTGTTTGCAAGAACCTATTCTGTGAAATATATTAGTTGTGTTTCATATTTATCTACGTGTTAACTAATACATATTGCTAATTTCAAATGACTATCAACAGGGCAAAATCACTTCAATGCTGGAATATGCAGCGGCAGAGTGGGATATGTATGTTGCAGCTGAGGTGCAGGAACTTACGAAGGTACAAAGAAGGGCATTGAGATGGGTGAAGGGTAGGCCCTAGGTGGAGAAGGCAGGGGCAGGTTGGAAGGAGTGAAGTAGTTAATTGGTAGGCCATCTGTATTGAAGGAAATGAGATGGAGTGAAGGACAGGGGGAGACTTAAAACACTGGTAAAAACTGTAGGCCTATAGTGAAGATTTGGAGGGTTTCACTGCCACCTAAGGGCAGTGAGAAGATTCGAAGGGTGTGGTGAAGACCGGAGCAGGGGATAAAGTCTATGCTCTTGACGCCGGCCGTATTTTGTAAGATCACTTGGAGATTGTGTAGGGAGTTGGAAGATGTAGGAAGGGTTTGGACAGGTTTATGTAGAGTGGCAGGATAGTCATCTCGCCACAGGGTGACAGCTAAATTGCGAGTTTATTATGCACAGGGGGAGGGGCGTTACCTTGAAAACACTTTTGTGCTTAATTATTCTGCATTTTACTGTATATGGCAGGAAATTAATTTCTCTGTTCGACTTGATATAGGCCAATTGTCAGTACATCAAATTTCAAACAACCTGCCAAGCAATCCTTGGAGATAGCCTAGTAGTGGTACAAAACACAACGTAATGTCATCATACATTTGTTCGCTTGCAAAATACATATTGCAGTAGTAAACTCAAAACTATGGGACGTTTGTTCTATTGCCTCCGCTTGCAAATTAAGATTACTCAAGACATGATGTTCCTGTTATAGTAGTTGCATAATGCCACATTTTAGAAGTGTGTACATTTTCAACAAAAACCCAACTTATTGAATGCATTAAACAAAAACATTACTTGCTTGGGTCATACGTTAAATCATTTTATATTTATCTTTCGCTATCACTACTGCAACTAGCTGCATGACGGACACAATATATATAATCTGCCAGTAGACCTCTGTTAAATACATATTCGACACGAGTTAATTTCTTAGTAAATTTCACAGATTTGCCGTGTTCACAACACTAAAAAAGTTTTAATAACTATGCTAAAATATTTAATTTCTGTCACAATTTTATGTCATTATCAAATGGACGTAACACAAGTAAACTCTCCTGCAAGTCGTATTCGGTTACATCGATGGCTAATGCGTAGGAAACAGAATAGAAGGCATAAAACATATTCCGTGTAATAAAGTCTGTAATTAATGCAGGCATATAATAATGAGCATTTAATCGCCTACATGAATTATTCAACTTATACGAATTTTGGAAATATGTTTCTCTGCTTTGCTCGTGTTTACATTTATAATCAGCTGATTCTGCCACAGAATAAATATGCACCATAGAATAAGCAGTGTTAGACATAGACATTCGGAAGAAAATCAGAGACGCAAACATACAAAACGTTAAAGTTTTCTTGTTTTTGCAGTAAAAACGAAAATTTATTGTAAAACAGGATAGCCAACTGCTCTTTACCGTCGCAGCAAAACTTCTGACGTCACTTCCTATGTAGAAAAGCTTTGCGCTGACGGAAACTATAACGTCTGAAGCTTATATTGTCGTAAATAATCGCTCGAGGAAAGTGAAACGCTATCTCGGAAGTGAACGGAAAGCAAATTGCTTCGTTAGTCGACTTTGCGTCGGTGGTACATAATAAGCCCGCAGGGCGTCATTGGCAGGGTTACTAATTAGCCTCTGATGTGCGCATGGGGTAAGAACCAATGCGTGTGCGACGGTGCCCTGCTCATCCAGCAAGGGAGATCCAGCCGTGGTCATGTCAGTGGCTTACAATAATAGAGCGTCATGACTAAAACCTACTTCAAACAAACTGAGATTGCATGGAGTGCGCCCCTGTTTGAGCGCTGTAAGCCCAACCACCATAGCAACCATATTTTACAATCTGAATTGTAATGAGTAATTTCCATCTGTTATCTTCCATGCCAATCTAGTGCACTTCAGTGTAACATTGTATTTATTTAATTGTATAAGTTCTTTACCTGCCAAAGTGCTTCCGTTTATTCAGACTGGTTTTCTTTGTGGTCGTCCTGCTGGACCAGGTAACTTAGTAAGTTGTAAGTTTTAGGGTGTTCAAGTTGTGATTAGGCCCTATTGATTTGTTTTATACATTTTTTGTGGGAATATTAAATGCTTGCCTTTCCTTCATGATTTCAATTCTGCATGTTAGTTTGATGTACTGTGTTGCTGTTGTTCTTCCTATGAGTGTACGTGGTTCATTCGGAACTTCTGGTACTTCAAAAGATTCTGAAATGTGTTACAACCTAATAGTATGTGAACAATACTGGAATAAAATCAACATAATTTTTCGGTCCCTTTTTCGTAGCTTTTCTATATTGTTTATTTTATTGTTTTGCCTTCAATACAAATAAATGTTAACAAAAAAAACACAATTTTTGTTTCGAGATCAGTCACGATTAACAACGAATCGCTTGGCCGTGAGATACTGTAGTTTCACATGTTTAGAACATGAGACGAAAACTGCTGACTAAAGGAAGCCTGTACCTTATTTATGAACTATTCCAGACAATACCTCGTAGTCAGTGAAGATAATGGAACTTTTTCTCTTCAGCCAACACTTAGAGTGACACACTGGTGTGGGGAGAGCGCATGGCTTAATACGCCACACATTTCAACAGCCATAAACAAGAGCATGATTGAAGCTATTGCACTGGAATTGATTTTAAAAATACATTTAACTCATTATGAACATCTTCCTCACTCTCATACCCATCTAATTTCAATAACAAAGTTTCTCACTGACCAACTTTTTGATTTCAGTTTGTTGGATGTATTTGTAAATGATGAAAGAAATATATCACTCGATGCACATTTTGATGTTGTACAATATACAACAATTTTAAGATCAAAGTTATAATTTTAAAGTTTTGGGATTTTTGGCAACACCATGCGCCGATACAAGGATAGTGCTAACAGCAGTTATCGTACATTGAAAAGATAGAGCAAATGTTCACGTCACCTTGAACTGCAAGTGTGAGATGCTTGTTGTGTAAGTATTTTGCAAAAGAAGGGATAAGTGGAGAAGTGTAGTGTACTGCACTGAAAAATTCATCATGTTGACCGATCACCCTTAATTAAGGGGTTGTCCTGAAGGAGGTGGAAGCACTTAAGGGGCTTTCTATTAGGAGTAATTAAGATGATTCCCGAGTCCAGGTTGTATTTTGGGGTATTCAGAGGGTTTTTCCTTGTTTTTCCCCGAGGTCTCGAGGATCTCGGCTAGGGTGATTAATAATGGAGGCCCCAGTTGATGGTGCCGGCGCATTCCCTTTCCTCTTCGGACCTCCCACTCCAATGGCCATGGAGAGGTAGGCCCGGGAGGGGAGGGGGTGGTCTGGTTCCGTCGACTGGTGGTAGGGGCGCGCGAGCAAGAGAGCTCACTCTTGTGTCAGGCGTGGACGAGGAGTGGTCTAGGCTGGGAAGCCCTCCTCACTGTGTGAAATGGCGGATTAAGGAGTGCCGCCGGATGGTATCAGAGACTTCATGTGGGTTCTCTGCACTGCTTGGTAAAGGGGCAGGAGCATTACTAAGGGACATTGCTGCTTGTGTGGTGAGTCCACTTAAGCTGACGGTGGAACCTCAAGATATGGGTGAGTCTCCTCCGACTGTTTCGGTGCCATTGCATTTATCGCAGTGAAGGTCCACTGAACTTAGGCAAATGGCAAACATTTAGCTTCCTTTAATGATAAGCGGGGCACTTAACCGAGACCGGGAGGGCCAAGTAACAGCAAATGCTAATGTGCCTGGATTTGCACAGGCTGATGAGCTTGTGAAAATTTAATGTCGCCCTCGGAAAAGGAGATTGTCTACTAACCTTCAGATTTCCCGAAAATTACTGGAGACTATATGCGTATGAATGTTCTGAGTGTAGTTAAGGTGTTGTAGCGGAAAAATTATTGTGTCAAATTGTACTAATAATAAGCGTCGGGCCCTTTATTGTTTTTTTGTGGTGGGTGATCGATGATTTGAGAGTGTAAATTAGAACTGTGCGCACTTTGCACGAAGCCCTGTTGGATGTATGCATTGCATTGTAAAGGCTTGTAAATTTGAAAAGTACCTGAATATATTGGTGATCAGTGATTTTGCCCGAGTTTTCTTTGTTCAAGAATGTTTACAAACCTAGCAGCCTACATCTTTAAGAATAGGTAGGAGTTTTGCTCGAGTCTTGCCCTGTTTGTGCTAGCTTAGCCGTGGGGTTAAGCCTTCTGAGTGTTTGTTTATTAAGGCCTTCAGCCCAATAGAGGAAATTGGGCCAGTTATCGGCTCAGTATTATAGTTGTACCAAACACTGGCTGACTCGGACACATTACATTATAATAATTTCCCACAGATAAAATATTTTTCCATCCCATAGTTTTCATATAAGGGTATGGTCAAAGTAGTGATTTGACTATCTTCACTACTTTCCCCAAAGTAAAAATTAATCAAACAATAGAAATTAAACAATTTAGAGTGAAAGTAAATGTATTAAGCTACAGAATACACCTTCGTAATTGCACGTAAAAACTATATTGAAAAAAAAAAATTCCTATATGTACCTAAATTTTTGCATATCTTTTAGCACCTGTATTTTTTTTATAAAAAATGTTTACGTGAAATAAAGTAGGTTGTCATTCTGTAGCTGAATACATTTATTCCAAATTATTTCATTAGTATCATTTGAGTAGTTTTTACTTTAGGTAAGTAGCAAAAATAGTCAAATCGCTACTTTGACACGTGCTTGTGGGAAAACTATGGAACGGAAAAATTTTTTTATTTGTGGGAAATTACTATTAATGTAATGGGTAGGAGTTGGACATTGTTCGATGCAAATATAAAACTAGTAATTTTTCGGCGCAGACACCATTAAATCGTGAATTAATTTATTATCTAAAATACAGGTTGTCTACATTTGATAGAAGTGATTTTATGTTGTTAATGTAGATGTATTATTACATTTGGTGGGGCATAACTTAACTTCGCAGCTTTATACAGAAACTCAGCAGATTTTGTTGACTCATTACAAGTGTTCAGCATGTTGCATCACTGTGATCCTGCACACATCAACCCAAGTCTTTTCCAAACATTATGATGCATGTCCCATTCAGTACAGTCAAAAGTGGTTAGGTAAGGGGAGCACGGAGGGCATGATGGCAGTTTTGTTCATTGTAAGTAATTGTATTGCCTTGTTTTGATTATACAGTAAAACCTCCATTAACGAATATTCTATTTAACGAAAAACCCTGTACAACGAAGTAAAGATTTGGTCCCGCCAAACCCCTATAAGAACAATGCATTTTTAACCTCCAAATATCGAAATTTACTTTGTTCACAGCGGTAAAATTCTCTCTACAACGAACGACCAGTTTTAAAAATATCACACGTTAATAATTATATTCAACAAGAAACTATTTTTTTATTTTCCTCGCGCTGAAAGTACGTTTAAAACCTTGATGCATACAATAAAAAACTGTAAATTAACATAAACAACACGTCTTCAGTTCCATAGTTTAAAGATACACACAAGGTGCGCATGCGGCACTTGACATAAAATGGCCGCCTAATTCATAGTTGCAACTTCAGCGCTCGTGGTGGTGGAATTCCATACCATGATTTCTGCGAGATAACCACTCCGAGTCCCATATTTCTGTGGTTAAAAGTGCGCATCCCAACAGTGT
>PNEQ01059959.1:0-12203 GCA_003012365.1 Medauroidea extradentata
TATCGACTCGCACTCGCCTTCGCCTGCAGACGCGGCGCAGGCTGTGTTGTTATGTGCACGATGTAGTTCTTTTTATTTCCGCAGAGACACGACGCGAAAAGCTCAGAACACAACTATGAACAGTGCTGCACATATAGGCTTCTTTTAGTTAGCATGGCTACATATGAACTATTGCTACTTTCAATACTTTTTAATAATTATTTCAGTTTAGTAATTTCGTATTTACATTTTATACTTTTATGTTTACAAAATATTTTTGTCCTTCCATAAAGTACAACATACTACACAACAGCGAAAACTTTTATCTTATAATATATTTTTTTCTTTTTAAAAATTTTGGTGCCCCCTAATCATGGCGCCCGGTTCGGCCGCACCGCTCGAACCGCCCTTGAGCCGGCCCTGACTGTAAGTTCGTGCCATTTTCGAAATTGGCCGTCAACTTATTTTACACCTTCTTGAAGTCACTGAGCCAATAATAAAAACTGAACTAAATGCGGACCCATTTCACAGTGTCAGCGAGCAGCTAATGAACAGCTGCTGTCTACTTGAGTACACATATATTCTTGGAGGCTAAGCCTACACGCCAGTGAACCCGCGAATTTTTCCGGTCTCTAATCATAACATAACCAGTAACATGTAGTTAAGACAGATGACGTCACGTCGTGTGTGTAAGACGTGATTTGCCGCTAGCTCATGTTTAGGTACGTAACGTTTGGTTCAACTGTGTTTCGTGGTGGCCACTGGGTCCATTTGCACGCACCGAATCAGTTCAGAAGTTCCTAGCAAGTGCAGAATACGTTCCACTGCCGTGCATGCGTGTATGTTCTTAATTGTTGTATATGGGGGCCGCGTTGGTGCTGTAGCGGTCAGACCACTCGTCTTGATTCCCGAAGGGGTTGGTCCCGAATTTTCGCATTTGGCAAACATGCCTTTTATCGGGATCCTCGTGTTTTCCCTGACCGTGCTCCGTAATAGATCTTCATTACATGCCAACCCTCAGGGAAAGATGAACATCCACAGGCTCCTAGATTGAAAGTCGACATCCCGGTGTGTGATACCCTGCCCTCGGGTCCACACGTCACTCAATATTTTGTTTAAGTTGTACATGTGCATGTGCGTTATATGAGTAAGTGGACACGTTTGAATGTTAGCTTGGGGATCATGTAATCCACAGTACGGAAAAATTGTAAGTCCTGCTGTAAATTTCCGCGGGCCAGGGTAGTTTCTAGTTGGCACCACTAAGTGAAGTTCTAGGATGGAGAAGTACCGTGCGATACTGCAGGGAGAAATCTGGAACTTCGCGAGGAAATATGAACACAATCGGTAATGCCTTCTACCTATCTAGCACCTGGATCTGCCGGGAACCTATCCTGAATTTGGTGTGTTTCGCAATGTGACTACTGAGACACACCTGTCCCTGATTGAACATTATTTTATTTGCCTTAATTATGGTTAGAGAAAGTAGAAATTCGCGAGAGAATATTAAGTGCCAACGTATTTTACAAAACAGTGTAGTAGCTAGTAGCTTGTTTGGTTGGAGGGTGGCTATGTTGCTGTTTACTGACCAAATTTAAAGGTTCCGTTGTGAGGTACTGTAGTTATTATTGGTAAGTTGAATTGGGGACACGCTGATAACGACAGAAGTATGACAAAATTGCTTGCTGGGTTTCAACACACGTTTAGCTTAGTAGAAGATTACTGCTTTCGCTTATACGTGGAGCTGTTTCCCTATTTGACTGAGCCTATAAGAATCCCGCTATTGTAATGATTCCTGTTGCTGGTCTGCAGACATCTACGTTGTGGCAGACGTACATCAGACAATCATGTGTGTTGCATTTAACTGTAGCGTTTTCAGGGGTGTGTTGGCACAAAACATTTTCGCGATATACCATCATCTCTAAAAGCATGACTTATGTGAACATATTATATCGAAGTAAGGAAAAAAATTTTTCGTGAGTTCAGTGACATGAAAGTTAGAAACCATTAACTATCCTGTGTATACTCAATACCTTACAATTTGTCCATTAGCTGCAACTTACTGGAACATCAGACAATGAACGAAGGTACGGGGGCATGACATTACATAGGACAGTAGATTATAACACGCGAGTCATTGAACTCGTGATATCTTCCTATGCCTGTACTGAAGTCTAGCAGTCAGTCAACTTTCCCCACTATAAACTATAAATCAGTACCCTTTATAACGGCGCCTTGTTATACTACTTCTACATTTTTTTCTGGAATAAACCGGTTTCACATACAAAAGATTTCCGCGGATAACAACGAGGCCATGAGCTTTCGCGTCACACTTTACCGTCAAGAGTGACTATAGGTCGTTCGGGAAAAAGTGAGCTCTAAAAATTTAACCTTTGAAAAATATCACTAGCAGTTACTGCTTATAATTCAACACTAACTCTAGTCCCCTTACTGCTTGTATGGTTGGCAGCGAACTTACGCAATATTGTTCTGTGCATTTTCCTGTTTATATACAACAATACTTAAAAAAAATGTACCGAATTCGATATAATTGTACAGTCACGGGCACAATAAATGGGCCAACTCATTACGGTGGAAATATGTCTCTCCGCGTCGGGTATGTTCGGCAGGCTTGCCTTCGCGCAGGCGACAGATGAGGGTGTGGCGTCACGCAACGGAGAGCGATGGCTATGTACAAAAATGACACAAACCGCAACATGAAATTGATGTTAACAAATTCTTAGCATCTTTAGTTGTAGGCAATAACCGTGAATAATATTTCATGTTCATAAATAGTGATACATTTAATGGATAGTAACAATATTGACGTTGTGCCACAAACATAACAGATTTCGGTTTACTATTTGTCGATATTACTGTCTTGTAGTTTAATTTGTGTTAACTCAATAAATGTTTACTTTCACCTTATAATAACATGTTAACTGCCCCTAGTCTTTATTTTGCAACAAGTGCGTGTAGAAAGCAACTAAACACAAATCCTCGGCAGCAATGATACTGAGGTGTTTTGTATGCAACAACGTTAGGTAGTAGACTATGTAAAGAAAACACTAGTCTGTTTAACTAGCTCTTATTGCTCAAGTATACCAGTCGTGTATTTTGACGGAACATACAAATTGTATTCATTTATACGATATTTTAAGTATCACGACATCATAGAATAATATTTTTGGTCAATGTTTTAGTTTAATTGATTGCAATACGGATGTTCAGAAATATTCACATCCACGCAGTTTCAATATTGTAATTTGAATGTTTGAGATTTCACTCGTTCACCAACACGCCATTGTGTAACGTTATACGACATAGTTGACTGTAATATTTCGCAAGTTGTGCGTTCATACGTTACAGTTGACAGTTGTCAAATACGAGATTGCATACAGAATCGGAGGGAACAGCAACATAAAACGTTATAATTACCTTACACTTCATATATGCGTGCACTACGTAGTATGTGTTAATAATATATACTTTTAATCACTTGTCAGTCAGAACTGTCTATTTAGGTATTACAACATGAAAATATGAGGAAATCTGATCCTTGCATCACGTTCTTCTGACAACTGTGCTGTGACAACATTTATTTTACTTGATACGCGGCTGCTCAGTGAACTTTGTGTGTAACAATCTATGTTAGGACTCGTGGACCACGTGTGCAGTCATTTCGCATGGGAGAGCGACAACTGTTTCTGTCAAACTGAGCGAAAGTGACCGTTTTGCGACTAACTGGACCAACAACTCACAACATTATCATGTAATCAGGATCAAGTTTATCCTTTGATGTGAGATATTTAGTGTCAAAAATGCTTTGTTCTATGGCTGTTTCTGAAGGTTTTATTGTAAAGAATAACTACAGTGATGGTGTTACACGTTTTGTTCGTGCTTAACAGATGTGAAGTTAGGTCACAATGGATCAGCAGTGGACTGTCAATGAGGGATATAAGTATCTAGAGAAAACTCACTGGGTCACTCCAGTGTTCGGCCAATGTTTTATATGTAAATATGTAAGCGAGTAGTCAGGTCATAACGTTACCGCGACTGTCGATTAAATATTACCCTACTGTTAAAATATGCATTAGTATTAGCTCTCAGTATGAGAATGAGAATACACATACACACATTGCATATTAACATTTTGATACAATAAAGGTAACTGTAATTATCTGGTTATTGGAACATTTGTGTACTTTTGTAACTTTATTACTGTGTTTTACAAATACGCACGCACACACACACTCTCTCTCTCACTCTCTCTTCCTCCCTCTCTCTTCCTTCCTCACTCTCTCTCTCTTCCATACCCGATTTATTTTTTGGCCCTTCCCAACGTATGTTATAAATGGACGTGTATCACTTTTGCATTTACTAAACGGTTTGTGTGACGTACTGGTTCAGCTAATATGCAGTGCCTGGTCGCTTGAGGAAGGTGTGTACGGGCGATGCTCCAATCCTACAACACAACCTGTGTCCATCGCAGTTACAAAGCAACGCTATTCGTTGTTCTGCAGATTGTCTAAATGCCAGGCACCTGCTTGTACACAGCCGATGATTGCTGACGTGGACTTTGATTATTTCAATGGCCCACTTTTCGTGCCCATAACTGTACATTATATAATTAATAAATAATTATTTTATCAAACTGTATAGATTCCCACTGACTGCACAATGTATCTTGCCCGCGGAAATATCAAGTGACTTGTCCAGACAGGTGAGACATCTCCTGTCTTTAGCGTTACGAGCTGAAAGATACGGATAGGCTGAAAATAGAACTTTGGCAGGTAATTTTTGAGTGTTCACTTTATCCCGAACCGCCTATACAGAGTTTTACTACTTATTTATTTATATGTGTAATTTTACAGCATTTGAGGTGGCACGCCGAAATGGATGGCGACCGAAATGTAAACCGCAAGTCCTTTATGGCGGAACTCCGTGTTTTTGTGATATAATGGTGACTGGCTTCCTACAGGAGCGGTAGCCGATGAAAGCACTCGACCTGCTAATTTGGGAAAAGGGAAACCTCATGGAATAGTTTGGAGGATCAAAACCCAGTAAGTTAAAGAAGAGTGAAGCAAGGACAGACACACTAAGGGAACGGCAAGAAAGATGGGATGAATCCACAAAAGTTAAGAGTTACACATTGTGTATTTCCTAATGTACACGAACGTCTTAAACATCAATGGTTTGTGACAGACCACTAAATGTCGCAATTGATAACAGGCCATGGTAATTATAAATGGAAATTGCATAGATTTAAATTAGTTGAGTCACCCCTCTACAGAATCTGCAAAGTAAATGATGATGTAATTCACATTATACAAGACTGCCCGAAAATAGAACATCTAAGAATCGACCTGAAAAGACAACACAATATCCAAGAAGATGAAGATATTGATGTAAGAGAAAAGATGTTAACCAAAGAAGGAACAGCCTCTATGAAGATATTTGCAAAGGAAGTAGGAAAGAGACTGTAAGAGTTCGACTCCTGACTAGCAGAGAACCCAGATGAAACAGAGGAAAATTACTAATCAAATCAAGACAAGATAGCTCCATGGATATGATGAACACAGCAATGAAAATGGCAAACGACATTAAGTAATAAAAATAATATACATAAAAGGCAACCTATTCTCCCTGCATTACCCAGAAAGGGTGTGGTTGTAGGGCGACAAAATGGGTTCTACTCTGCGTGGCCCTGGCCACGAAAAAAAAAAAAAAAACTTTGAAATAACTAAATTTTCTCCAGTGAGTACGTGACTTTGAAGTCCAAGCTTCGAGGTCAAATGTACTGCAAAATAGCAGCGTCTATACTGACAACCCGTCATATGAACTTAAATTTCCTGTGAACAGTGTTATTTACTTAGATAATACGGCAAACCGTGGAAATATTTCGTGCCAGCCTATTTACCGGAACAGTGTAGCGGTTTGTAGCTTGTGTGGTAGAACGACGGTTGTGTGGCGCCACACATTTGTTGACATGTAAATCACGTTGGCGCACCAGAGTTAATGTTAGCCCTGTCAATTAGCAACAACTCCAATTAAAAAATAAATAACGTCGGCTATACGCACATTGGACGTTAGCAAACAGCAGACATATTCCGCGGTGTATCAGCATTCCTAATTATACTGTGACGACAAACATATAATTGTTTCAGTGATCATTAATTAGCTTTAAGTTGTGTCTCAGGGAAAATTGTCTCAGATTTTATAAATACTGCCAGTGATTGTTTATATTTTATTAGTTTAAAATAAAAGTAAATAAGACAACGAAAAATAAAAATTAAATTTACTAGCATATTACAAGATATACAGAACATTTGCACAAGTTTTCGCTTTGATTTCTAGCTCTTAGCTGCTTTGTGTAAAACTGTATGGTGTTCATAATTTTTATTTTTAAATTTAGGAGTATCAAATAGTTAGAGATAATGGTCCATTGCGGGAAAACTTGACTGTTTGCTGGATTTCAACACACGTTTAGCTTTCTTTAGTTTGTACTTGCAGGTGTTACCCTTTTTGACTGAGCCAATAAGAATCCTGATATTATAATATTTGGTGCTGGTTATTGGCCTGCATACAGCTACGCTGTGTCAGAAGTATATCACCGTATCATATACGTTGCCAGAAACTACGGCGTTTTCAGTGGTATGTTGGCACACAATATTTTCGCGCTATACCATCATCTATACAAATAGTGCTTTAAAAAGTTATTAATTCAGCAGCCTTATTACGCACGCTTATGTATTTCTTGCATAAAGCGGGTGGGGATATGTTCTTGTTACAGTTTGTTTTGAAGTTTATCCTATGAGAAAACCGGTAGTTTGCTCAAGACGTAGCCAACGGATTGAACTCTCAAACAAGAACTTTACAAGAAAAATGTGTTTTAACATAGATAAACCTTCACAAAAAAGCTTCTGCTACCACAGCATTATGAAGTGTACTTGGGTTAGGTCACTGTCGACTGGCCTTGGAGTGTATTGTTTGTGGTTTACTTACTTTTAGAGATGGTGAAATTTTGCGAGGTCAATGACCTGCATGTTAGAATCAAATATCTTTGCATACTCAAGCCCTGGCTATTCGTTCATTGTCTGCTGTTCCACTGAGTAGCAGCTAGTGGACAAATGGTATATACTTGAGTATGCATAGGAAATTTGATTCTAACATGCAGGTAATTGAATTCGCGAAATTTCACCATCTCTACCTATTTCGTCTATGTAAACTCTTTGATCGTGTCACTGTCACTAAGGACATGTAGATTTCGTGTTATTATTTGACGACAAGTTATAATCCATTGACCTATACGCACATAAACACACTCGTTACGTTATTGGCTCCGTCCGGCCTTCATTTGGTTTTGTGCCCACGTATTACAGGATAAGTTTACCTTATATGATTGATTGAAAAATCTTTTAGGCGGATCACATATACTGCTGGCTAACAGCAGCAGTCAGGTGAACACGCAGTTACTTGAAGTCCAGGCTGCTGTCTGATAAGAACCTGAAATGTGCATGATTTAACCCAGCTTGCTGAATGTTTGTTCATTTCTTCTTTGTATAAATAATAATCTTAAAAAAAAGAAGAAATGACAAATATTCAGCGTGCTGGGTTAAGGCATGCAAATATTGTTATTATTTTATTTGTATTATTAAATGTTATTTCGATTTTTTAAATATTACCTTAGGGACTTAACCTAACAACCACTTAGGTGAAATGAAATTTACCGTGATAATGTAGGTATTTCTCGCCCTTTCATGAAAAACATATAAGGCCAAATAGCAGTTAAGAATCAGTCTCTCTTCCACATGTTGATTTATTGGTTTTTCTGGCTTTTTTTGTTTCGTTTCACGACCAAAAATTACAAAGTTCCAAAATAGAAAAAAACCTATTAACCTTATCCTTCAGGAGACTTGCAAGAAGTAAACTATGAACGCATTGTAATGTATTTATTTTATAAAAGTTAACAAAAATACTCTATTTTGTTAAATTTGATTAAAATACTGATATAATTATGAGTTCTTAGTTCACTTCTTATATGTCTATTGAAAGGTAAGATCAACAGTAGAAATTCCGTTTTCCATTTTTGGAATTTTCTGTTGTTAAACAGAAACAAGCAAGGAAATCCAATATATAAGCTCGTAGAAGGGAGATTGTCTCTTAAGGTGCTCGCAAGGAAACAGTTATTTGTATGATTGAGGCAAAGCGCCAAGGGTGATGTTGATCGGCTCATCTGGTGCGGTATCGCCTCTACCGCAAGTCACTGAAACGGCGTGCAGTGGTATTGTAGAACACTCGCCTGACTGACACTTTCAGTGGTCACCCCATTTAGGTATAGTAGATCTGTTGTTAGCTATTTTCAGGTGCTCTGAAATAATCTTTCTTAATAACGTAATGTTTTTAAACTACCTTTCTGACACCGTTTGAAGTGTTTGTCCTTTTGGTAAATGCATACATTAGAAACCCATTTAGGAGTTCCTTAGAAAAAAGGGTGCTGCTAGCACGCCGCAACACTCTTTACAGGGCAGGCATGCGGCCGCCTTAAGAGCGCGTGGTAGATAAATAAACGCTGAAAACATCAGTTGATTTCTACGATTTTTTTCGAAGCCAATATGGATAAAATACTCAATGACAATCCTAGATAATGGTATTTGCCAACGTTATAAGTAAATATTTACCCATAATTACTAATTTATTACGCGTGATATCTAGGGCTCAGTAGTTTTCTCGAAAAAAATTTTGCAGCACTTTGATTCAGTGCCTTACGTGCGCACCTGCATCTTTTCTATGTGGTCAGTGATTGTATGCCTTAACATACAACGTCTGGAGGTTAAACCCGCAAATCACAGACGTGTTTTGTCACAGTCGCCCATGTAGTGATTGGCTCAGTCAAATGAATAATAACTCTGCACAAACACTGTTACATGCACTTTCCATAACCTAGAGTGGGTAGAGCATTACACAACCTTCATGATACTAAGCTTGGGTTTGCTAAGCACAACTAATGAAAATATGTGAACAGATTTATCAGCGCGTGTGTGTTGTTTTACTTACTTTTGTAAAACGTAGTTTTATTGCTATTTTGGTGCTTGAGCAGTTAAACATTTTTAATTAAAGACGCCACAGAACAATTTAATACTTTATTATTTCCCTTCGATAGGTTAATTAATGCCTATATTAATATACAATTTGAAGTGATATTAAGTGGTGAAACATAACTCAAAACAACATTTTAATCACTAACATGCTTAGTTAGTTCACAATCACCAGCGCCGGGGGAAAGGGAGCATTTTCATGGTTCTGACAAATTTTTAAATTACTAAAAAAAGGTGTTTAACTAACTCAGAGCAGTTATCTCAGGGTTGGTTATTAAACATTTGCCACAATAAAACTGACACCACATCACTGATGTGAAAAATGCACAATAATAATATATATCCAAATGAGTTAGTCACACATTATTAAAGGCTCTCTGGTGATAGTGACTTCAGACGTAATTCTGTAGCTTGTAGTTTATGGCGTACGTTCCTTGGAATTTTCTTGAACAATACCAGGACCCTCCGTTAAGGGCATATCCCACGTCGGAAGTTCTAGCTGGGGTTCTCAGTTATAGAAAATGAACTCAATCCAGATCTCTTCTAAAATCATTCTTAGTATTCTTGTCCTTGTTTTAAGTTATTCCGAAGATACGTTCATTTCTCACCGCCTGCCAGACTAAACACACATGTTAGACTGTTTATAGCAACGAGGAATTCCACCCACAGTTCACACTTTACTCGTTGACATCCGCGCTTTTTAAAATTTATTGCTAATTTTTACCCATATTACGTTAAACCAATTAAAAAATATAATTTAACTATTTTTTAAACATTTAAGATTTCAAGTAACTATCAAATACCTCTAGTAAAATTCAGTAATACTAGTAAAGTTGAGCATCATTACAATATTAGCAAAAACAAAGTTATCATCTGTTAAAGGTACAAATTATCAGAATAATTTTACATTTCACAACACACTCTGCCAATAATCATGAAGTTGAGCTGCAGGTGTGCACGTAAGACACTGAAACAAAGTGGGGCAAAACATTTTTCGCGAAAATTACCGGGCCCTATGTACCTTACGTCGTAATTAAATGCACGCGGTTCCGACGTCAGAGATTGTGCCTCAGTAGTTCGTACCACTGGAAACAATTTTGTTTAAAACGTTGGCTAAAACTATTGTCTAGGATTGCTATTGTTTAATTTTCGCAAATTGGCTTCAAGAATCCTGCAGTTATACATTAATACTTTTAGCGTTGAATTATGTACCACGCCCCCTTAAGGCTTTCGGGCACGGTAAGGGCAATCCAGCCAACTAGGTTAACATTGGTAGATTTTCGTGTATGTTCGTTAGACACTTCTTCCACTGCGAGTCCAAGAGCAAGCAGTGTGTTACCCGATACGTGCGTAGATTGTTGTGCCGATAACCTATTCCTCTCGCGAACTGCTGCTACGTTGAGGTGTAGTGCAGATAGTCTGGCCAACAAACGAAGAATTCCATTACGTGCCTAGCCATGTCCTAAACGAAGCTTTTAAATATCTAGTGTTTGGGAATTTAGAGTGGAACGTTATGAAACAGTGCTGCGTGCGGCAAAGTTGGAAGCTATATACTTAGCTTTGTTCAGGCGGGTTGCACCTTTTACAACTTCTACATCCAAAGGTGACTTGGGTGTAGTGGACAGATGGTCAGAGACAAAAGGATCAGAAAGTCCGCCTGGACGCCTGTGTAGTTGAGTGTGAATTGTTTTGTTTATTTTCTGTGTTAGTGACATGGCAGTAAACGTAAATATTACGAGATATTTTAATGCAGGAAAAGGTAGATTCAGGTGACGAATCCGATGATGAACGTCCTGTTACAGCACCTATTGTAGCAAATATGTACAGTCTTTTGCATGAATTACGAATTTAAATAAAATTTTCGTCCTATAACTTTTACGCAGCTCATTTCATACGTCACCTAACAGGTAGTTCTACGGGAAACGGAATCTCCATTTTAAAATTAATTGTATTAGTTTTACGAGTTGATATAATTATATTCATAACAAGTAGTAACATAACCCACAAAACGTTACTAAAAATAGCAATACAAATAGCAATTCTATTTTTTACAACTGCCAGATGAAACTGAATACAGTTTGTATTATATAGCGGATGTCTGATTCAAAACTGGAAAGCCAACTTCTCGAAACAACACAGCTACTTGTAACACGTTTCGAAAATAGCGCCGAATTCTGCTTTACAACTTCTACACCCAAACTACTCCACCTCGCAGAGGTGGTGTAGGAGGTGTAGCTACCGGGTGTTTAAGTTGTAGTTACACCCGCCGCCTGAACACTTTGGTTGTAATAATCAAAACGTCACTTCCGGCAAGAAAAACTTGATGTTGCAGTTTGGGCGTAGAAGTCGTAAAAGTTGTAGGTAGGTATGGACCGCCTAAACAAAACTCTTGTTGATATTTCGATGTAGTTTTTTTTTTCACTATTGAATACATTTTCTATTCGTTATTCTATATAAACTAATTAGCTGTTTCTTTCACATCCTAAATTACGAATTCTACGATGATACTTATTTTGTTTTAGGGTTGATTTATTTAGAAGATACGAGATTTATTTCTAAATTATAAAATTATTTGCTACATACGAAATAACACAATGGGCTTTTAATTTACGTTATTACTGTTTTAATGGATACGGATACGTAGGTATATGTTTTTCAGCCTAAACAACACGTAAGTAAACAGCAGCCGACGAATTTATGGAAGTATTTGGGAATTTTGCATACTACTTCACCTCAGTAAATTTTACACCCTAAATCCCCAAATAGTTACTGCACTAACCTGGTCGCGTAGTTGATTTAGTAACCTAAATAGTAGTTTCGGACACGGCCTTTTAGTTGAACTAAGGATAATCCTACTACAGGTTAGAAAGATCAATGTTATACGTTCGTCACAGGGAAAGTTTCTGCCGCTTGAGCGCTGGTATCGCTAATGCACCAAACTGACCAATCACAGAGCATTCCTGAATTTTAAGTTACATTAAGTTGATAATTTAAAACGCGAAATCGGTTTCTTTTCTCTTTAAAATTAAGTTAAAATACTTTTATCATTTCCAAGTTTATTTAAATTTCAATTTACTATGGTTTCGTATTTATCTGGTACATTAGCGATTGAAGCGAAACTAGTTGCAG
>PNEQ01059960.1:0-12203 GCA_003012365.1 Medauroidea extradentata
ATGAAATACAAGATGGCCGACCAAATTGCCGACAAGATGGCCGACCAAATTACCGACAAGATGGCCGACAAGATGGCCGACAAGATGGCCGACAAGATGGCAGACAAGATGGCCAACAAGATGGCGGCCAAGATGGCGGCCGTGGCTCCGAGCTCCGACGCCACGCGCCACCAAAGTGCACCTACCAAACCCATCTACTAGCGTCAATCTGCCGTGACACAATGCCACTATCCTCTGGTCATACTGCGCTTCTCGCCAGTACTCAAAACTAAATTACACATTAATTACTTTAAACAAAATTTTGCAATTGAGTCACATAAAACAAACAATCCTAATCACAATGCAATTTCAACTGGCTTATACGACTATTTGAACCTAATTTACAGTATTTACAATACGCATGTTGTTTATTTACATTTAAAGGCTATATGCCGGTTACACCACATTATGCACGTAAAAAATGTCGTCGTACAACACTTTGCCACTAACATTTTCGTTTTAAATGTAGTCCAGGATTCGCGTGGAGTGCTTATCAGGTGTTTGCTTCTGGACAATATATATATATATATATGTATTGTGTATATATATATATATGTATATATATATATATATATATATATATATATATATATATATATATAGGGACAGACACTTGAAGTTGCAGGAGTACATTTAGAGAAAACATTGTGAAATAATTACCCAAAGACTCTATTCCACGCGGACAAAGTCGCGGGCACAGCTAGTATATATATATATATGTATATATATATATATATATATATATATATATATATATATATATATATATATATATATATATATATATATATATATATATAGTGCCTGCATGGTGTCATTAATAAGTTTAAATACACCAGGAATTTATTTATCTTAATTTTATGAGATTTCTTGCTTTCGACCATCTACGACGAGGTAAATTCTGTATAGGAAGTCAGCTGCGTTAAGGGCCCGATTCACCTCAGTTTTCCACGTTTTTATTAATTTTTATATTTTTACCAGGTACTTATTTTCTTATATTAAACATAAATTGTGACTAAATGTTCATCTTTGGAAATTTTTATATCTATTGAAATTTTTGTGTATTGAGTCGTAAACGTCAAAATTTGCACTTTACGATTTTATGTACTCAAGTAAAACAAACTGACATAACAAACCGAAAAAAAATGCACAGGATATAACAATGTTGTAGACTATAACTTGAGATATATAAAAACATAAATAAATGTTTGTATTAAAAAAAAATTACATTTAAAATTATTTTTTATTAAATACAAAAATACTTAATATTTTGCTTTTATGTATGTCAAATCATATCCTACAACATTGTTATACACAGCGACTTTTTTCGGTTTGTAATGTCAGTTGGTTTTAGTGGCGTACATAAAACCGTAAGGTGCAAGTTTTGAAGTTTACGACTGATTACGCAAAAACTATGACAGATACAAAATTTTCCTAAGAAGAATATTCAGTCACAATGTTAAAATAAGAAAATTAATATCTGGCACAAATATAAAAATAAATAAAAACGTTGAAAACTGAGGTGAACCGCGCCCTTAAGTGAAGTGGATGTAGTCCTTCACC
This sequence comes from Medauroidea extradentata, assembly GCA_003012365.1. NCBI lineage: Eukaryota > Metazoa > Arthropoda > Insecta > Phasmatodea > Phasmatidae > Medauroidea > Medauroidea extradentata. The sequence goes on from PNEQ01059960.1 coordinate 1,603, forward strand.
CTCAGAAATATTTCTTGTCCCATACTCCTCGAACACGATAGCTAATCATCCCGTGAGGGGCACTAGTAGTAGGCAGAGACGTCACAGGGAGAGGAAACGTACTGCGCCTACGGTCAATGAAGACACAGCGCGGCGAAAACCAAGCCAGCTGCCTGTGCCACAGTATTATGGCCGGTGCTGTGGTGCGCCACACAAGTTGCGCGCGGTCGTCAAGGACAGCACACAACACTGCGGTAGTTCACATTTTTCCAGCGGGACTATACTAGTTGTCGTGGTCGAGTATTACAAACGTATTTACATCACAAGTTCTTGTTTATGTGAGCATGTCTACGCCGTTATAAAAAAAAGGTAACATTTTAAATAACTCCCGGCATAAAAAACTGTAAAAAGTAAAAAAAAAACTATATCTTGGTATTTAAACTTTATTAAAAGTACCTATTAATATTTTAATGATGGGTGTCGTCAAATCAGGGGACCGCTATGTGAAGAATTATAATTAGTTATACATAGGTAGAAAAATAGAACATATCTGCTAGTTTCAAATTGTACGTATAAAATTAGGTTTGTACATCAATATTACAAGGTCTAGTAAGTTCATGCAGTGTTTCGATGTTGTACCAATTATACAAGAGGCGTTCGCTTGGTAGCCGCGCGCGATGTGGGGTACCTACAAGGAAGGCGGCGACCCGAACGGGCAGACACGTCAGGGCTGATGTCGTTGACGGTTGTGTCTATTTTGCGAATTTTTCGGAGTAAATTAATCAAGACTGAAAGCTAAACAATTGGATATCGTTGTTTTGTTACATGCCAACGTTGCTTACATAGAGTAGGTCGTTGTATAATCTATACTTTCATCGTTATCAACATTATTTTTGTTGGAGATAGATAAATAATGCTCATATCTACACAACATATAAAATATTCTCGCTACAAGCATAGAGGTAGAAGCAACTCTGTACATATAAATCTTTGGTTATGTTTATGTTTTATTCAGATAACTAGCAGTCCCCCGCGGCTTTGCTCGCGAGTATTATTCGTAATTGATAATATTTACTTCAATTTAAAAACCTCTTCGTACACAAGATTGGTACTTCAGTCATCAAGTGTTAGAATGTCCAAGCGGCTAGAAGAACAAATTCTGAAGCAGGATATGTAGCTATAGCTGTCCATGCGAAAAACCGTCTTAAGTTTGTCCCTGCCACTAACAGCGACTTCGCCTGGGCCTTATTTATAGCCCTGCCTATTTGACGTTGTGGGGTAGTTACAGACACCTAAGGTAAGATGTTAATCGAATGAGAAACATATGTTTATCCTGTGCACAACCTTTGCTGATGGTGCCCTCAATTATATATTTTCAAAATATTCACTTTAACTTTATTGACATTACAAAGTTTCAGAGGGTAAAGGTTGCGCGTAATCGTATTTGGTGCCCCAAACCTGAGATTAGTGAGATGATATATCGTCGGTTTACAGCCAAAAGTGACAAAGTCAAAATGAGATAAAATTATAAAAATGCTAGGAATATGTATATGTTGTTCACGAACAATTGCCCAAGTTTAAAGTCTATTCGTCGTTTCGTACTGTTGTGTCACAGTATAGTAATATACCAAATTTTTGTTAATACCTACAATTTAATATTGTTTTTAAAAGAAATAGCATTCATGACTTAATCACTTTTGGCAGTATACCGACGATATGTCAGCTGATATTGTAGAGGAACCTAAGTGGAAAGAGAACTGCAATTTTACCCCTTTTAAAGACTACATGTAAATTGTACTAATTCGATCTGCCTTGTAGTTTTTGTGTGCTAGAATTGAATGTTCACACGCAGTTTTTAACGGAATTCGAGCCCAGAACCTCCCGGAATTTAGACCTGAGTAACAAACTACTGCGTCAAGTAACGTCGAAATAATTCTTGAAAATAAAATTTATTAAAAAATAAAATAAAATATCTGTGTCCTGGGCTTATAGAGGTTGTACAACACCACGTCTCGATAGGTTACCGTAGAGTGAAACTCCTGTATAGGTTGTTTCTCGCTGCTCGTTCCTGCTTTTAGGATCGTCTGCCTTGACCAACTAAGTTTTGTTCTTAATAATCACGTTTCTTATAAAGAAAAAAAATTACATACATATTATTTTTAATATTTACGTAAGCATCACACTGACGCGAACAACACCTCTATATCGCTACTGGTTAGATAGATATCGTGGGTTGATGGAAAACTAATTTTGTGCTTTGTCACCCTTTTGGGTGTCGAATTTCGAAATATTTTAAATTTACATCTTAGACATTTGTATAAGTAACTAACTGAAGTGTAAATCACATTGCTAGCCCGTTCATTGGAATCAAAATCGATCATTCACCAAAAAAAAATTATATCACCCCTGCACAGTATGGAGAAATCGAATTTTGAAAAAATTGAAAACAGTTTTGCGATAATTTCTGTAATCATTATCCTGAGGCAAAAATTAGTTGTATATCTCGACGGGTTCGATAGATATCGAGGATTTATCTAAAACACATTCATTGTCTTTTCACCACCTAAGAGAGTAAATTTCTAAAAACCCTTGAATCACGTTTTAGAATACTTTATTGATATCTCGTGGACGTGAAAAACACAACATTAACTCGCTGTGTTCAAGATATATCGACGATTAATTGAAAACGCTTTCCACCACTTTTAACCCCTTTTCACCTCCTTAGATGGGGAAATTCGAAAATTCGTGAAATTATTTTTTTAGGTATTTGAGTAAGCATCAATCTTAAACAAAAATGACGCCACTGTATAAAATCATTGGGATATATATATGTATGTATATATATATATATATATATATATATATATATATTTATTTATATATATATATATATATATATAGAGAGAGAGAGAGAAAGAAAGAGAGAGTGAGAGAGAGAGAGAGAGAATCGAAAACACATTTTACCCCTTTTTTTAACCAGTTTAGGGCCGAATTCGGAAATGATTTTAATGGTACTTGGGATACTTACAAAAGCATCAATTTAAAGCAAAGAACACTTCAATATTTCGATTGGTTCTAAATATATGGAAGGATAATCGAAAACACATTTTATATATTTTCACCCCCTTAATTAAAGAATTTAGAAACATCTTGGAGTCCTGTCATAGACATTTGTATACATAACCAATCAAAGTAAAAATCATGACGATAGCCAATTGTGTTTCAAAGATATTGACGATTCATAAAAAACACATTTTGCCCCTTTTTACTACCTGGGGGTCGAATTTCAAAAAACCTAAAACTACTTATTGGGTATTTACGTAAGCCATATTTTGAAGTGAATTTCAACTCTCTATCCCGAATGGTTCGATAGATATCGATAGTTGATTGGAAACACATTTAAGGTCTTTTCACCCCCTTAAATGTTGAATTTCGAAAAATCCTTAAATTTGCTAATAAACATTTTTACGAGTGTCCTATTAAAGTAAAAATCACGATGATAAGCCGTCGGGTTCGAGCTCTATCGACGTTTCTTTGAAAACACATTTCACCCCTTTTCACCCCCTTAGAGGTCGAATTTCGAAAAATACCTTCTTAGTGCTCGCCTAAGACCGGAGGGGAACCCCACAAAAATTTTCACGATTCTAGGTTCAGTGGTTTGGGCTGCAGTTTGATATGTCTGTCAGTCAGTCTGTCAGCTTTCATTTTTATAAATAGAGATAATAATACAAACTCTGTAGTTGTGTGATATAAAAGTTTTCTATTAAATTATATTACTTAATACCATTAATTTTCCCACAGGTTATGGGCCCAGCATCGTGATAAGGTAAAATTAAGTAATATAATTTAAAAATTAAATAAATATGTATATATAAGAAGTGATCGTGTGGCAACAGGACAACAAAATGGCAGACGTTACGTCGCGCACTAGTTACTGGATAAGCAAAATTATGACGTCTGGAAAATACGGATGAAGACCATACTTGTGAAACACGACCGTTGGGGTTATGTAGGCAGCGATATTCCGTATCTAACTGAATCAAATACTACAGAGCGTGAGGTCAAAAATTGGACAACTGGCTCTGAAAAGGCCAAGGCCGACATAATTCTATCAATTGGAAACACCGAATTAAAGACGATAACCAAGTTCAATACACCAAAGGAAATATGGGAAAAACTGCAGTCAATCCACGCATCAAAAGGACCTGTAAGAAAAATCGAGTGGCTGACAGAGATTACATCCTTCAAAATCGACGAAGAGGACGACTTCCGGGAACGACTGGACACGTTTATAAACATCGTTGAATAGCTAGAAGGTATGAATATAGAAATACCGAGCGACATGCTACTAGTGTTAATCCTCAAAAGCCTACCACAAAGCTTCGAGAATTTTCGATACGCAATTAGGTCAAACGATGAATTAACAATCGTATAGTCACTAGTTGGAAAAATACTAGACGAAAATCGAAGTAGAAAATCTGCAGAACTCACAAATAATAACAACGTGTTATATGTCGGCGGACGATATAGCAAAAATCTACATCGTGAAAAATCAAAACACAAATCAAAGGAAATCAAGCAATGTTTCATATGCGGAGAAATTGGTCATTTGGCAGATAAGTGCCCACAACGGCAACAAAAATTCGCAAGGAACGTTGAATCAACATCAGAGACCCACTACGTCGTGGATCAACCAGAAGAAGTCAACAAAGTGACTTCAAGAATGAGATGGTGTTTGGACAGCGGCTGCACCACGCACATGTGTGCTAGCGAAGAATTTCTAACCGACGTCCAAGAGTGTGCGACAACATTGTACATGGCTAATGCAGCATCAACGATTGCGAGAGCAAAAGGACTCGCACACATCAAGACAACAACAGAAAAAGGTAATGTCGATCTAAATCTACGCAACACCTTACTCTTAAAAGATCTTAGAACTAATCTTATCTGCGTGTCAAAAATCACTCAAAATGATCGAGAGATTTTATTTAGAAAAGACGATGCCATCGTTAGAGACCTAAATGGAGAAGTGAAGTTAGTTGCAGATCGAGTTGGAGACCTGTATTACGTACGGGAACAGACAGAACCAGAAAGGGAAGTGAACAATGTGACAGGAAGAGTACATGCATCGGATTATAACTTATGGCATGCTAGATTAGGACACTAGCACATGGACGCCGTAATAAACCTCTCAATAGGTCAGGCCTCTGGGATAAAACCCCTGAGTAACGACACGACAATGTGCGACGCATGTCTCCGTGGAAAGTTGACGACGAAACCTCTTATACCAAGAGAAAATAAGAGCATTAGGTTGCTCGAAATAATACACTCAGACCTATGTCAACCTTCAGAGATAAAATCAGAAGGAGGAAATCGATACTTCGTAACATTCATCGATGACTACAGCGGCTGGTGTGAACTATACCTACTAAAAAGCAAGGACGGAGTACTAGAGGCATTTAAAACATATAAAAATTACGTGAAAAAACTAACGTGCCGAAAAACTAAGGCGTTACAGTCCAACAATGGACGGGAATATTGCAACAAACAGTTCGACGAGTACCTAATACACGAGGGAATCAAGAGACGGCTAACAGCACCTTACACACCTCAACAAAATGGAGTAGCAGAACGCATGAACCGTACAATTGTCGACATGGCTAGACGACTACTGATCCAAGTAGGATTTCCTACAATGTATTGGGGAGAAGCTATTACAACTGCTAACTATCTAAGGAACCGTTGTCCTAGTCGAAGCCATGGAGGCATGACCCCACACGAACTGTGGTTCGGAAAAAGGCCAGGCTTGAAACACCTGCGAGTGTTCGGTGCAAAAGTATTTGTACTGAAAAAGGAGACAAGGCGTCATAAACTCGACGAAAAATCAACCGAAGGAAGGTTGGTAGGATATTGCGATACAGCTAAGGCCTACCGAGTACGAAGAAACGACAACGGAAAAATCGTCATAACAAGAGACGTACAAATAGTAGAAGAGAATGTAATGAAAACGAGAAGTGTCATACAATCGGACATCGAATACACTCATCCACAGGAAGAGGCTAAAGAGCCAGGGAGAGTCACCAGAAACAAGGAACACAAAAGCGAACCCCCACCAGCACGTACACGAGGAAGACCCAGTAAACAAAGAACTGGGAAGCCAGGAAGACCTCGAAAACTTTACAGGTATGTAAGTGCATCGAGTATTGCTTCAAGTCGAGCATCTAGTTGCAAAAATAAATCACAAGAAGAAGAGATGCCATCAGGGAGTGACGACAACGAAGTATCAAACGAAGTTTTCGCTCCAGGAGACGAAGAAGAAAAACACACAAAAACCGAAAAAGACTAAAATGAATCAGGGAAGTCACCCAGAGAAACTGAAAGCAATACTGACAAAGGAGAGGTATTCATGAATGCAGGGTTCATCGACGAACAAACCCTAATGACCGACATAGAGCCCGAGGAAGCCGTACGCGGGGAACAATCACAGGAGTGGAGAGCTGCGATTGCAGACGAAGTTCATTCTTACCTCAAACATGGAACATGGGAGCTAGTAGACCGCCCAGAGCAAAGGAAAGTGATCGGATCTAAACTCACATTGAAAAATAAGATCAACGCCGAAGGAAAAATTGAGCGCAAAAAGGCACCCATAGTAGCTCGGGGATTTTCGCAACGACCCGGTTTCAACTTCAACGAGACAGCAGCACTGGTAGCAAGATTGGAGACCGTACGACTACTAGCAGCATTATCGACGAGAATGGAGACAAAAGTGCATCAAATGGACGTTAAAACGGCCTACCTCTACGGAGACATTGACGAAGAACTATACATGGAAGTTCCAGTCATGTTAAAGGAAGCACTGGAGGACATAGTTCGCTACGAGCAACAAGATTCGCTGATACTTGCAAATGCATCAAGAATGTTAACAAGCCTCAGAGAAGTTAGGAAAGTCTGTGGGTTACACAAGGCGATCTACGGATTAAAACAATCTGGCAGAATTTGGTACGATCGGCTGAAAGTAGCACTCAAGAAATTAGGACTTGAACCAACCATCTCAGATCCGTGCCTATTCAAGTAAGGTGTCAAAGAGAAAGTTTTGCTGGTAGCGGTCTACGTAGATGACATACTCTCGATGTCAAACAACGACGAAATGATCCAAAAATTCAAAATTTTATTCAAGAAAGAGTTTGAAATCAAGGACTTGGGCGAGGCCAAGTACTGCCTAGGGATCGAATTCAGACAAGAAATAGGGAAAAAACCTGCCTAAGTCAGAAAAGATACGTCGAAGAGCTACTGGAGCGATTCAAAATGACAAACTGCAAGCCACAATACACGTCGGCAAACCTAACATCAATATTAAGAACTAGGACAGACCCGAGCAAGCCAACAAAAAATCCTCCATATCGAGAACTCATCGGGTCACTAATGTACTTGTCGGTAGCGACGAGACCAGATATAGCGCACAGTGTAAGCGTGCTGAGTCAATTTAATGAGGATATCAAAGAGGAACACTGGGGCGCTGCGAAAAGAGTACTAAGATACTTAAAGGGAACATCATGACGTGCTTTGGTCTATAACAAACAAGGTGAGAAGATCGTAAGATACGCCGACGCTGATTGGGGTAATGACCCCGACGACTCACGATCGTACACCGGATACATATTCACACTTGCAGGAGCCGTTATCAGCTGGAAATCAAAGAAACAACAGACTGTGGCATTATCGACAACAGAGGCTGAATATAGGGCGTTCACCGAGGCATCAAAAGAGTCAGTGTACCTACGGGGATTTATTGGTGAAATTGGAACCCCACAATTATCAGAAGAACTGATATATTGCGATAACCAGGGAGCAGTACAATTTACACCAACAACAACAACAAAATTCCACGTCAGAACAAAACATGTCCGAATACAATTCAACTTCGTCAAGGAGGCTGTAACAAATAAGGATATACAATTACGACACATACATGCCATCAGAAAGCATGATAGCCGACATTTTGACGAAATCATTAGCGACGGAGAGACATGACAATATTGTCGAAGTTATGTGAATGAAAGAGATTTAGTAATCGCACATACATATTCGCATTAAGGGAGAGTGTTGGAGATAGATAAATAATGCTCATATCTACACAACATATAAAATATTCTCGCTACAAGCATAGAGGTAGAAGCAACTCTGTACATATAAATCTTTGGTTATATTTATGTTTTATTCAGATAATAAAAATCTAACTCTGTAGTTGTGTGATATTAAAGTTTTCTATTAAATTATATTACTTGATACCATTTATTTTCCCACACTTTTTATACGCATTACATTTTTAATTCATTTAATTAGTGGTTCTCCAACGTGTCGACGCTAATCCTCATAATATTAATAGGTACTTTTAATACAGTTAAAGGCCAAGAGATCAATTTTATTTATTTTTTACTTTTCAGAGTTTTTTATGTCAAGAGACTACTTAAAATTTTTTAATTTACTTCTATTTTGTTCTTTTTAAATTACTCGCATACACGTAATATTATTAATGATTTTAGTAGTGCAACAACGCGCGTTTTGAGCATCAATATTAATTAATTTATTATTTGTAATGCTTTTGCTTTTCTTAATATTTTGATTTTTAATACATTATTGGTACACATTGATTACAAACAAAAACCTTTTTTTTTTTTTGTTATATGATAATAGTAATTCCTTTATGCTTAGTTGATTATTTCGTAAAGTTAGTTTACAGTTGCAGAGTTTAATTTCTGTTTAGTTTATTTGAGTAGTTTCTCATTATATTTTGTTAGCTTCAGAGAAAGTGTTAAACAGGGGATCAGGAGAAAACCTATAAATGCTCGAAATGAAGCCAAAAGGCGCAAATTAACTCGACCTGAAGATATCACTCCTAAAAGACAACTGTTGTTGCTATCTGAAGCTACTCGAAAGGCTCAACTGCGCAGTCAAGAAAGTCCACAAGACAACCAGCGTCGTTTGGAGAGATATGCGTTGACTATGACTTTGCAGAGATCTAAAGAAAGTCATGTAGAACGTAGTTTACGTCAAACAATAAACGCTAGGAATACCAGTATTTCGCGATCTAATGAAACTCTAGAGTAACGCTTAAGTGGTCTTAATTCGTGTAAAAAGGTTTGCAGGGTGTTGCAATTAATGAACTTAATAAAAAAATAATTAATTAAATAATCCTCATGACAAATTTGCTTTAACTACACTGCAATGATAACGAAACGCATAACCGTAATTATTAAATGTCTAGTTTTTTTCGATTACAGGGAAAATGACGGCAATGATTATATAGCTGCATTCAGTGCGTAGTTGCTGAGTAACATTTCCTGGAATAAATAGTTAAAAATTAGAAAAGAGCTCATTGTCTTTAAACGGCTGAGCAGATTTACTTGAACCATAGCTATGAACCATATTAATCACGTCAGCTTTCAAACATAGAAAAAACGCATCAAAGTAGGTCCATTCGTTTAGTAGCTACGATGCCACAGACAGATACACAGATACACACACCTATACGGGACTAGCGTATCTTCTGAGGACCGCCGAGTTTAATGTCATTGTGAGGACCTCTACAAATTAATCGTCAATGTTTGACAAATGTATATCAGTGTGGTGGGGCAATTTTTGTGATCCTATACACACGATGAAATTTTGGAAATCAAATTATTTGTAAGAGTTGTGTATGGCATGGGTGGATTTAATGTATCTCACGAGGACCATGTGTTGGACCAGCCGATACGAGGTCCAGGGAGAAATAACGAACTTTTTCACACTGTGACTTGGAAAAGACAAAGGGAGGACCACCCAGTTTCTAACGGAAAACTGTACACAGCTCAGTCGACAAGATGCAAAATAAGGACCATGGTTTCAGACTACTAAATTTATACACAACTCAGGTAATAAGGTTAAATGTAAGGACCAGGTACTGTTGTGATATAAGCATGGCTAAACTGCTGAGGTTTAAACAACTGCATGCGACATTTTGTAAGCCTGCCTTTCAGTTAAGTTGTCCTTGTAATATTCTGGTTATGTGTGCACTATTGAATAATTTGTTAGGTTGTAACTATTCCGATTGGAATGTACACCTCATGGATGTAACCAGAAGACTCTGTTAAGGTTTTAGTAGGTGGAGTGTTATATTCTGTACCGCAGTGAGTTATAACTTCTCTACAGTATGTCTAACATTAATAATCTAACAGAAATTCAAACCCTTAAGCAAACGAGCCGATGAATTTGAAACTAAGAGTACGTTGTAAACTTAATACATTAACAATAGTATTTTACTCTATAACTAACAAGCCAATCAGATATCAGTCGTTTCCAATAATTTATTTTTCGTAATTCTACATTAAATTTCAGTTTTATTCGTAGAAATGAATCGGTGAATTTGTCTAGTTCACTGAACTAGAAACGTTTGCAAAAGCGTAGTAGGTATAACATACTGGGTAGTATTGGTCAAGTGATCAGATATACTCAGTCATTGTATGTTTAACAGTTTTTTCGAGCGTACGTAAATTCGAAGAGTAGTATTTTAGCGACCAATTCAAAATAAGCGATGTATTTCAGTCGCCGGTCTGACAGATTTGTATTATTAGACCAGGTTAAAA
>PNEQ01059961.1:0-10193 GCA_003012365.1 Medauroidea extradentata
CAATATTAACTGGTGACGTGACTGCAAACAACTATATCTTTTGAGCTCTACAAATATACTAATGGTTCAAGATATAAAATACAGTACTTACTTGACAGAAAACTATTCACTTTAAAAACCACTTAACACATTCACATTTAACAGAGCTGCACTGCATAAACAAACGTAATATTTGCGCACGAATGGTGACTAACAAAGCCAAGCGGGAAGATGAGTTTCTAATCGATCTTTTACTTCACTCTAGCGACAGTTCAACAAACTACATGCACCTGAATACAGGGAACGAGCTTCCCGTGTTACACTAGAGATGGCAGGTGAATCCAGTATTCTGAATACTGGATTCACCTGCCATCTCTAGTGTAACACGGGAAGCTCGTTCCAAGAGTCTGACATATTGGTTACATAAGGCTCGTGTTCACTCCATTGTGAAATGGCACAAAAATTTACAATCATTAGTATCTGCACATTTAGGACATGACAATTAGATAGAATTCCTTAAATAAAAAAATTATGTGTGTTTCGGGTTTCGGGGGGGGGGAGGGATCAAACCCTGGTGATCCCCCCCCCCTGGCTACGGCCTTGAACAATTGCAAATAACTCAAACATGTTTTAACCAAACGCTTTGAAAAAATTTAACACTGTGTATAGTCGTACAATACACAATTTGGCTAGAGCGATTTTTAAAAATAATGTACCATTTGCTACAAAAAATATGTTGCTTCATTTTGGCTTATTTTGACAAAAATATGTGATATTTCAATGGCAAAAATCTAAAAAACCGTTAAGTGTATTGCAACAGAAAAATTCAGATACAAACGATGATATATAAGTGTTAAAACTGCCAGAATGAATTATTTATATATGCGTTCATTTGCGTTTAAAAAAATATTTTCGAAACCACTGCTAAACTAAAGAGCGAGGTCTTAAGGTAGCCGCCTAGATGAATGTACGTTGCTCGTCTGAGGCTTACAAGTGCGGAGCTGTAAGGACGACGTATCACGCGCATCAGACCTCAACCTAGCCTATAGGCGCATGTCACTCGCAGAAACTTGCACTATCTTCTCGTCAATGTCTCACCTCTATGAGACAATCAATGATGACGACATTATGTTTCAACTAGCACACCAAGAAGCTTACTTCTAAAAAGGACCACAAAATCACCCATTTTCACCGTGTTACGTCGCGAGATAATATTAGAACATGAAGTGGTTACACACCCGTAACGTCATTTAAATATATTCTTCAGGCGACACAGTAGTTTTCCAATAAGTCAAACTGCTCTCTGCACAAGTTCTCCTCACCTGTGATCTGGTCCAGGCATAGAGGTCAGGTTGGTAGTAACCTTCAACTCCTGGATTCGGTAAGAATTCTTCAAAACAAAAATTTCATATTAATTATTGAATATTAATGCCGAAATAAGGCATTCTAGAACAACTTAACATTTATTTAAACATCTAATTTGTTTACTATCACTACAGTCGTAATCTGCGAGCTCGTAATTAACGATCAACTAATTATTTATTGACTTTAGTCCCGCAGAGAAATTTACAAAAGTGCCCATGTATGTCATGATAGGCTCTGAACGTCAACGTTTTATCATAAAAATTAGTTACAAGGAGACAAACACGCAACATCTGTATATCTGGGAAACAACCCACTTACGGTCTGAATTATGAAAGCTTACCAATGCTACGTTATGTGAGGAAAACATACACGACTGTCTGTTCATGAATTTATTCTAGAGTGTACATTGACGCATTCTGGTGGCGACCCGTTAACAAGCATGGCCTCTTCCTCCTGCACTTCCGGTAGCATGGGTACTTCACTTTATTTATAACAAAAATACACAGCCACTCACCCGAGCACCTTTCATCCCTGCTGCTACTGAGAGAGAGAGAGAGAGAGAGAGAGCCTTGGGGAAATGGAGATATAAGTAGAAATGTATTTCTGACCCATCAAGACAACCCCTGCGGGCCACAAGTCATAGCGTCCATCTTCTCAACCCTCTGCAACCCACCCCCTTGCCCCTTACACCCCGCAGCGCCAAAACACTCTTTTACTGAAATTCTCTATAATGCCCGTTTTCCTCTTTCCCCCTCCCCTCATATTTTTTTACAACTCTGGAATAATCAAAATTTATGTGGGCATACAGAGGACAGCAAGCGAGGCGTGGAAGGGGGATGTTAAGCCGTGGTGAAAGAGAGGGGAAGAGTAGGGGACGCCACCCTCATCTGGAAGTGGAGGGTGTCGATGAAGGAAGGGCTGCTGTATGCCGGACAACCAGGGAGGGTGCAGATTTAGGGGTGGTTTCCATCAGCGCATGCGTCGCTTCCCCTTCTATTGGCCTTCACTCGCCCTGATGTGTCTACCAGCCATGTTACACGTACCAGTTTCTTGGTACACTCTATACACCGTCAAGTCATCACTTACAAGGTCCTGTTAACCCATTCCCTCTCCAAGTTGAAGTATTGTGGTCGTATTTCAGGTAGAGGAAATTTAAGGGTGTTTAAGTGCCATAAAGTAATAATTTCATATTTATAAGAAAATAGTGTTAGTTTTGTAGACGATACTTGTGAGTGCAGTTTTTTCTTACGAAACAATTTTAGCTGGAGTTGTTTTCTCATAAAGGTGACTAAAAGTCCAAATTTACGTGATTTGCTGCCATGTAAATAGTGAAAACCAATTTACTTACGTACGTGATGTGAATCACAGTTAAAAAAAAAAAACATAATTTGTGCTACGTAATAAAACATTTAAAAAGTCTCGCGAACTGATATGTACTATAAAAAATTGCTGGATTTGCAACTTATTTCTGTACATTTGCGACTTTTTTTTTAATTCGAAACATTACGTTATGTGTTTTTTTTTAAATGTTTTATTGCATATCTCATGCTATATAAGTTCGCAGTGAATTATTTTTATGAAGTAGGGCAGTTGGTTTTCACTATTTGCATGGCAGCATAACAAGCAAATTTTGACTTGGTCACCCCGTTATGAGAAAACTATGAGAGCTAAAATTGTTTCGTAAGAGTAAAGTACACTCACAAGTAGCATCTACAAAACGAACAATATTTCATAACAATATCAAATTATGATTTTATCGCACCTGAACACCCTTAAGTGTGGAAGCTATAAGGACGACACAGCACGCACATCACACCTCACACTAGCCTCTAGCAGCAAGTCACTAATTGGTCTGCTGTCTTCTCACTGACAATGTGCCTCTATCAGACATTCAGAGATGACCCTATAATTTTATGACGTTATATTAACGACACATTTTTATTGTACACGCCTACGTCTTTGAAAAGATTATGCACCAAGGTTTCCATACCAATAAAGGACCGCACTGGAAAAAGAGTACAGTTGCAGATATCATTCTTCAGTCAAAACTGTTTGGCTGTTGGTAGTACTCAGGACAGTTCCTTCAACAATCTGTATTGTAGAAGAAACAAAGAGCCTTGTTGCTTTTACAAACCAGATGGTAACTTCTACACAACAGATTGTTGAAGGAATTGACCATAGTAACGACAGCCAAAATTTTTGTTGTCCCTATTTTATCTTAAGTATGGTGTCTGCAACTATACTCCTTTTTTTTCAGTGGCGCAAAAACACACATTTTCGACGTTTTTGGCCGCTGCAAAATATGCTCTAATGAGTAGTAGTGAGTTTCAAACAGGTATACACACATGGAACGTTGTTTGGGTGCTGGTTTTAAACAGACATAACTCACGCGCTGTGAGTGGTTCAACAATAATATTACAACGGCCAAAGATGAGCGAACCACTCGTCGACCTCAGCATAATAACTCTAGTATTCAGAAACTTCTAGTAAAAAACCTGAACTATTTTATATTATTCAGTCCTTGCTTGTCATTGGCTCACATTTATGTAACTGAAATCTAATTACCAACTAAATGTAACAAAATCAACACAATTACAGTAGGTGCCGAAATATATCACGAATAATCAAAGAAACTCAGATAGTACACAGACACACACACAGACAAATAAACATCCAAAGAAATTTCTTTGTACGTTTTTCGCTCGTCTGTGTGTATACTCCCTGGTATTCTGTGACACTTCATTCGCTGTAATGGCGTATGTCAATAATTTTCTTTGACTAATAACTTATCCCCATTGCAAGAATCGTTTAAAAATAACATATTTCACGGTTGCAACACTTTTGAGCCAACGAATCAACTGGTTGTCAAATGGGGTAGCAAAAATAATAGCCAAAAAAAGATCCCATACTTTGCGCCAATTTCGTTCTCAGCAGATAAATGCGATACTGCTCTTGACGTCAGTACAAATGTCGTCCGTATAGCTTCCCTTTTTACTGCCTCGCTGAGAACTTCTCTTAAGGCTGTTTAAGTGTCACTTTGTCTGAGACGTAAGGGGTTTTATTGCGGTTTTGTGCTTCACATCAAAGGCAATGTCCTAAAATGACGAAAGCAAATGTGCACTTTGGTAATAAACATTGTGCAATGCAGATTTATAATATTAGTCCGTCACTATGGTATACACTGGCTCAAGTAACATTTAAAGTCACGCCAACTTAATTAAGAAATTTCTCTGGAATCTGGTGAATCGTTCAACTTCCATCAGTAGTTCTCCCACCAAGGCGGTCCAGGTTCGATTCCCGGGAGGGGGGTGTCTGTTCCCGGATTTTTCAAATGTAGAAATCGTGTCGAACAATGCCGTTAGTCAGTAGGTTTTCTCGTAGATCTCCCGTTCCCCCACCCACTCATTCCCGCGCTGCTCCATACTCACCTCAAGTCACCGCTCACCAGCGTTGAAGACCTCGATGTTAAGTGCTGACAAATATGTCTTTATTGATTCATTCCTATAAGTAATTGTTGTTTATAAACTTTTACTTTTTTAATATAAAAACTTAAACTATAACTATATGCAAACAAACTTCTTAATGCAGTTCCATTGAACGTTATCTGGTGCAACAATAAATGGTTTTCCAAGCGTATTACTCATTTTGCTTTGCAAAACAACAGTTGTTTTCGTCTGTAGCTGTTGGTAGTACTCTAAAAACAACGTCATTGATATCCAGAACTATTCGGAGTTGACAACGCAACCAATGAAAGCAGGAGCGCCTATAAACGCATACTATTGATTCATCTAAACAAATTATATGAGGCTTACATTTCTGCTGGCCAGGTCTCACAGTATCACACAGTGGACCTGTTCTCAGAAATGTTTGTTTCAAGTTTTAAAGTCTTAATTGTGACTGCCGCTAATAATCTATTACTAACGGGACTCTAACTGTACAAAAAAAAAAGATATTGTACATACACCACGCAGCAAATGGTGTGTCACAGAAAACCAAATATTACACGCAAACAAACAGACAAAACAACTTTGTTTGCAACTGGCAAACATATGTAAACATATTAAATTCCACGAGGAATTCTGTCAGTGAGTTATAAGCAAATATATGCAACACAAACGAGCGCCCAGACACCAATAAACAAAACATGGAAAAAAATAACACGCGTTATTCCACAAAAGGATTTTCGTCAGTGAGTTCGGAACAACAGACATAATATAATCACAACAAATAGGCAAAATAATCTGAATGTAGACGACACATGAGAAACACATAAACCTCTAGGAAAGTGAACGAATACAAATAACTGTAAAGTGTGGTGCAGTAAATAAAAAATGCAAGGAATGAATCGCCAACTTTATATTTTCCGCACTTATACCTACAACAGTTCATTACATTCTAACAGCCGATGGTCAACTGAACTTCACTGTTTCAAAAACTCTGCTGTTTTTAATCCACTAGTACCAACTTCAACACATTATTACAAAAATATATGCCATTGCCAACTCAACACATTATTAGAAAAATATATGCCATTGCCAACTCAACACATTATTGGAAATACTAATATGTCATTGCCAACTCAACACATTATTAGAAAAATATATGCTATTGCCAACTCAAAAATAAAACAGAAACTGTGGACAGTAAAACAATGAAAACACAGACGAACATAACGGTCGCCTTGCGATAAGACAAATTGCTGCATGCCGTGGTAAAACGTGCGAGTTTTGTGTGAAGCGTACTAGTTTCTTGGTACGCGTGTACCGTACAGTTGGTCTGGGACCTAGCACGACAGAACACAACACAAACAATGGCGGCGAGGTGCGGGTATTTGGGCAGCCCTGGATATATTGACGGGTGGCCAGGGAAGTATGCTGGCTGCAACTAATGGGCTTTAATTCGCAGCTCCCACGTCACAACCACCCCCCTCCCCTTTCCCACCCAAGCTTTGATCCATTACGAGATGATGGCAGCTACTCCATGCCTGCCTGCAGCTGCCAAACATTATATTTCCTTCTTTTTCTTCCTTCAGCCCACGAACATTATTAATTAGAACTGTTCCTCAGCAATAAATTCTTTAATACCGGTGACAGCAGGGAGAACTTTGTGACACACTAAATGTTTATTTTTTACGTTTGAGTAAGAAATGAGGAACACTATGTGTGTTCATAAAACCATGAATTCATTTAATCCATATTAGTTCAGTTATTTCTTACTGAACAGCCTGAAATGAACATTTAGAACGACACAATTTCATCCGTAGCTGTCACAAACAAACATCGTTTTGTGGTAGTTCTGTGGAGTACAACACAACAACTTGTAGATATATTACTTCTGACATTTTCACTCACTAATACTATTTATCGTGGGAAGTTTTTTGTATGTCAATGACATACAAAAAACAAAGTCAAGATTGTATTCTTTTCTATATTTACCTATAACAATATAACTACCTTCCGTGAATTTATAAGTTAATTCACATGGAATATAGGTTAATAAGGGTACCTAATCAGATATTTATGGTTAGAAAGGTTTTTATCCTTTATAAAGTGTGGAAATACTATTACACGTGTGTACTAATATTTAAAGCATTGTTTCCCTCGCGGCCAAATCGTGGAAAATGTGGGGTTATGAACATCTTGGTGAAGAATCATTAAAAAGGTAAGTTATATTAGCGTGAACAACAAGCCTTTTCTGCAATATTCCTCCACAATAAATTCCTGAATGCCTCATAAACGTGATACACTGAGTATGACGAATACAGACTCTAGAAGATAGATGTATTAATGATGGAGGCGTATGTATCGAGCCACTAGATACTCGCACTCATTACACACGATACCAGAATGCTCGGACAATTTATTTACTGAGGCCAGCTGTCTATTTCACTTCAGTTTCAAGAGTAGCAAACAGTTCGTCGTCAAGAAATCCTTACGACGAGCTAATATGGCCGTGTGAAACATGGTACAACCAATAGATACAGCTTGAACAAACTTGACGAAGAAAAATTACCTGATGAAATCTATCTACTGGCGTAGTTAGCACGGTCGTAGGTGGACACAATTATATAACAGTGGACCTATAGCAAATATATGTGAGTACACGAGGTGAGTTCTGTGTGGACATGTGTACGGTCGTAGAAGAACAGGTCTGGACACTCGCCTGGAAACTTGACCCCCTTGTTGTTTGGCTGCAGTTCACCAAGTTACCGAGAATATTGTGTTTTATTGGCGCTGCAGTTAGGGTGGTCGGACTCTTAACTCCGCCCACTTCCTTTCCGCTAAGATAAACAATTTATCAAAACGTATTTTTTATCAGTTTACGAAGTACTTCCTTCGCTCACAAATTTAAGAAAAGGCTCCAGCAATCTTTATTTACTTTATAAATTTAACAATGGAAAAAAGTGGATGGAGTTTGAGTCCGACCACCCGGATTACAACGCCAAAAAGTACGACATTCTCGGTAACTTGACGAACTACAGCCAAACAACAAAGGGGTCAAGCAAAATACATTGTTAGATAGGCGAATGTCCAGACCTGTTCTTCTACGACTGTGGTCATGTGACATAAACGACACGTACAAAGTGAAGTACAATTGCTAAGGTGTTCTGTTATTTATATGCTCACAAATAAGGTATCTATGCCCAAATAGCAAACATCAACTGGCCCACTTGTGTGAATCTGATCGTGATAAGCAGCCCATAGGCAGTGAACATTCGGAATGCACCCGTAGCCACATGTGTCATACATGATGCATAATTAAATCACCCACACATTAACCACATACTCAGATGCTTGTGGGTTAGTTTGCTCTTCTGCTTGTGGACCGTATACTGAAATATGTCAGTCTATTTAAACTAAGTTGCCCACATAAAAATTATTTCAGTGTAAGTACAAACATATTTACTGACATGGCCTGATTAACAACTATTCCAGCAACAGTAGACGATCACACTAGCGAACGTTGGCCACTTCTGCCAACAGTTGGGCAACTGAAAAATGATTGTATTTGCTACTAGGATAGTGTTTTTATGTATCAGACTGTAAAAAATTAACAAAAAATATCCAATACGAAAAAAAAAAGACGGGATTTAAAAGGAAAACAATGTCAAAGACACACAAAACAAGAAGAGGACACAAGTTTTAATAAATGAAATAAATACATTAGCTGAAGCCACACAAACTACTCGGAGAGAAGCCAAACTTCAACCAATGTAGTTATAGAAGTTTTGCATCGAACATGACGGGAATGATCATTTCGCTCTGTATTTCTACAGGACCCTGATTTTAACATCTTATGTGCACATCTGTAGCACTGCTTCATGGTTATTGGCTACATGTATTTGTGTTTGACTGTGCCATTCAGAACACCACCACACGTCTGTGATTAGCAAGCAGAACTTCTAGATGCTGGGAATTGAAAACGGCCCATAAACGACCATGTAGCAAAGTGGCAGTTGTACACGGAAGACACTGAAACAAAGTGTTGTAAACATTTACCCCCGCAAATCAGGGGTCAGTAACCATTTTACGCAGAGAACGTGTAAATAGTTAAGAAACAAGCGACTCGAGGCCTCACAGATCGCTGTCTCTCCCTGTTCTGATGGTGGAAGGTCTCGACTGGTTGAGCGTGCAGTCCCCGTGGGGAGTGGCGCCCAACTTGGGGCCGCGCAGTCTGGGGGCAGAGCGATCAATCTTGGTGACGGTTAGCGGCTGATGGATCGGACCTGGCGCCCGGGGAAAACTCGACGGTACAACGACCCCTTGTCGGGGAGATACCAACATCTACATCCTCCATGCCCTAGTGGCTACAGTCGCCTCCGTGGTCATGTGAGTACTTCTGATCACTGTACTGTCATTGGTAATAATCAAAACTATACTGTAATATTTTTCCCCGCCACTTCATTCGCATAGTTATCAATTAAATACGATAATTTTGGGTACCATATTTTCGCCACCCCCCCCCCCAATCCATTGTACCCGCTTTGCACCCACAACCCTATATATATATATATATATATATATATATATATATATATATATATATATATATATACACACACACACTAGCTGCCCCGATAAACGTTGTTTTGCCACATAAATAACTTATTGTAAACGTATAAGGATGTGGTATATAAGTAGAAGAGGTCTAATAATAAAGAAATTAATAAATAATAATAATAGAGCAGCGACACCTGGTGGGGTTAGACTGGTATCAGCTCGTGGGGATAACTGATTAATTATCACTTACACAGTTATCGACCGGGTTCTAAAATTATTAAATAAAAAATATTTACTAAACAATAGCACTTAGGAGTATACAAATAGATAAAAACCTATTGGCAGACCTAACGAATGTATACACAAAATTTCATTGAAATAGGTTAAGCCATTTCGGAGAAGTATTATGGAAACAAACATTGTGACACAATAATTATATATATATATGGTCAGAACCTTCGCTGTTGCATGCACAGAATATCACCAAAATGTCATCGCTATCAGATGAATGGTACAGCAACAATTTATAACCTAAAGCCCGGTACACACTATCCTTAATTCTCTTTTCAATTACTTACTTAATTCTGTTTATAAATTTCGATTGCAATTTCATACCAGAATTATGTAGCAAAACTTCTGTGTTGTGTACACACCAGGGTCATATAAGTTAGGTCTGGCAACTTCCTAATATTTTTGACTCGCTTACTGAAGCTCGCGGCGGCTTGCGAACTAACGGCGCTAGTAGTAGGTTGACCCAAAACAAATACGTTTTTTCCATAAGAAAGCATGTAAACAATGTGCAGCGAGTGTTTTAAAAGCAAAATTTGGTGTGTTACAGTGTTTATATGA
>PNEQ01059962.1:0-11987 GCA_003012365.1 Medauroidea extradentata
TAAATACATAAAATTAAATTTTAAAATTAGTAGTGTTAAAATGTGTTCACATAATGTACAGTGACCCAGAAGGATTGTTAATTACAGTACCGTACCGTTTTTATTCATGTATAAGAAGAAAATTATTTTTATACCTTTGTAACTTTGTAGGAGGATAAAGTAACTATCAGGCTAGCAGTTGGCTGCTGCCCCTACGCTGTGACATACGGACGTAAGGTATTTTTCAATGTAAACACCTTGTGTGAGATGTAAGTGGTCACGTGCGGCGTTTGTATTGCACGAGACTGTACTGGTTGACCTTGACTACTTCCGCTCGCAACCTCCCTAGCTTATCTCCAACGATCATTTCTTATCTCTCTCACACGTGCACGCACATTGGCTGTCGGCAGCCAGACGAAAACTTTTATGTGATAGAAGGCGGCCTGGTGCCAGCATCTAGCACAGAGATAAAAAAAAGTATCAGCCAGAAGTAGCAGCATAAAAAATAAATAAAGATCTGACTGGCCACATTGTTTGACATTCTTTTATAGTCCTCCACGTTACGTTAATTTTCCCACTGCATGGTGGCCCTCGCGTAACTTGATACGATAGTTACGTACAAAACAGTATTTATTGTAGCCTCTTTTGCTTGTAGAAATAATAGCGTACTAATTTCTTCACGTTTCTTGTGATTAATGACTGATTACCCTACCTCCCTGGACACCCCTCGATAACACGGACAAATCGTAACTCGGACAGCTTCTCTCCCCTTTTAGACCGAGTTATCGAGGGTTCACTGTATTGAGTTCTTGGTATGTAAACACAGAAAATTGGGGAAGGAATTTACCTTGACTTGCATCAAAGAACCTTCTCAGAATTAGTTTGGAATAATTTAGGAATACCTTGTAAAACTTGAAACAGAATGGCAGGGCTGGAAACCATAACCAGGTTTTTCTGAATGCAATGCATTATTCATTCACTAAACAAAATCTAATATTATATTTTTTATCTGTATCTTATTATTATATTTTTTTTTAAATTTTTAACTATTTACTTGTAAGTTCTTGATCCTTAGTAATAAGAACATTACACACTGTGGTAATTGTTTCGTATATAGGTGTCAAATTTTTTGAAGTCCACTATTGGAAATACCGGGTGTATCAAAATTCATGTTACAACGCTTGAGGGTAGAAAGCACGTATTATTTGCAACAGTTTGTGTTAACAAATATGTTGCCGGAAACGTGTAGTTAAGCCCCTGTAGCCCCAGAAAGAGTGAGCGTAGGCAACCCATTGGGCTTTGTGCGAGACAGACGATGCTGTGGTGACTTATGTGTTTACGACACCGGGCAGCGCTCGTAGAGAGGATTGTACGATGCTGAATGCTGACCCCCGCCCCTTTTTACTTCCATTGGTGGCACCCCCACCTCTTTTCTTCCGTTCGTGCAGTGCCATAGCACTGCGCAGCGGGACACCGCAGTGTGTTTTGATATCACTGGCGGTCTGTCGTTGACTGTTCTGTCGTACAAGCAAACTCGTGGTGTCATTTATTTCGCTGTGGTTCTGAAAAGGGCGACGTTGTGGAGCTCAATGGAGTACACGTTTAGTGAGTACACTGACATGCTGCTTGTTTACGGGGAAGCGAGACAAAATGGACGAGCTGCCCGTCGTCTGTACGAAGAACGATATCCGGGTCGTAGGATTCCAGCTCACACCATGTTTGCACGACTTATGCTGCAAATGCGTGGTACTGGTATATGTGCCGTCACAAGACCAAATGCTGGTGCTCTGCGCAGGGTTCGTACTCCCAGTTTCGAAGAGGATGTACTTCAGAGATTTGAGGAGAGTCCGGATACAAGCACAAGGTCAGCAGGTTCCGATATGGACGTTGACAAAATTGCTGTTTGGCAAGTTCTTCATGAGCAACTCTTGTATCCGTATCACCTTCAAAAAGTGCAACACATGGGTCCGGCGGACTATCCTCTTCGCACGACCCTTTCTCGTTGGTACATTGGAAGAGTATTGAGGAACCCCGAGTTTGCGGTTTTATTCAGCGATGAAGCCAAGTTCACTCAAGACGCTATTTTCAATTCGCACAACGGTCATGTTTGGAATGATGTCAATCCGCATGCATCATTTGTTACAGCTCGCCAGGAACGTTTTTCAGTTAATGTGTGGGCCGCTATTGACGGCGTACTCATCGGGCCTTTTTTCTTCCGCCACGACTTACCGGCGTCGGATACCTCCAATTCCTTCAGAACGAACTACCAGGTCTTCTGGAAGAGGTTCCATTGCATGTCCGACGTGTGATGTGGTACCAACATGATGGGGCACCACCTCATTTTTCCCTGCAAGTGCGAGAGTATTTAAACCAAACGTTTCCCAATAGATGGATTGGACGAGCGGGCCCTGTCGCATGGCCCCCAAGGTCACCGGACCCATTAGATTTCTTTCTGTGGGGTTATATAAAAGTGCTTATCTACGCTATGCCAGTGGAAACAGTCGAAGAGCTTACACAACGAATCATTGAAGCGTTTGAAATCATAAAGACGACCCCACACATGCTCCAGCGTATCCGTGAAAACATGATTCGCCGTGACCACCTCTGTGTGGCTCAAGGTGGGCGTGTTTTTGAGCCGTTGCTTTAGGCTGTCACGTTGTTAAAATGTATGCAACGAGTACAATGTTGTGAAACAACGCCGACGCTGTGATTGATTTCAGACTGAAATTATAATCTGTGCCACGATTACAAACATTAATTCCTCTTCTCGAATGCCCGCACATCCACAACATATCACTCTACAACGGGTTGCCTACGCTGACTCTCTCTGGGGCTACAGGGGCTTAACTACGCATTTCCGGCGACATGTTTAGTGACAAAAAAGGTTGCAAATAATACGAGCTTTCTACCCTCAAACGTTGTAACATGAATTATGATACATTCTATATAGTGCCATTTAAAATTTTTACAGGACAGTACTTAGACTTTTCTTTACATTGCTTTAATTAACAAATGTAATTTTTTTTCTAAAGAATGCTGAAACTACAGGCAATATTTCTTTCCAACAAAAGCAGTGTATTTTCATTCGTAAATTATAATTTTGATCATTTAATTTTTTTCCTGGACTTGATTTCATTTTTATATTGAATGCCATAAAGTACTGTAAAATTGATATGTATAACATTTGATATAAAATTTCAATGAATCAGACTAAAATTATTGAATTTATCAATGTTTAAATACACATGTAATATGTTACTGATGCCACTGTCAACTTCTTGTTTAGTTTTATTTTACTTGATACTTTTGACTTTTGTTTTGACTTGAAGGCTTACATAGCCTACCTTAGACTTATCTAGTCATTCAAACAATAAATTTGGTTTTGCACGTGTAGCTTGTTTAGACTAAAAATTTGAGAAAAATGTATATGTAGCTGTTCTACATTGACTTTGGCAAATCCAGTTTTGGTTCGAGTTGGTGGTTATTATAGTCATCACTTAGTCCAAAATAGGGCATTTCTGTTATCCATCCCCCGCTGTGTCCCGCACTGGATACTGGGAGCTGTAAAGGAGTAAGTGACATTCCCTGATCCTTGACGGTTGATAGACTCTCCCTCCAAATAACCCTCTTCTCAAGTCACTGTTATCCAAATAACCCTCTTCTCAAGTCACTGTAATTCAAACAACCCTCTTCTCTAGTCCCTGTTAATCAACCCAAAATATTTAGGTCAAATAAGTAAAAAACTCATAACTTCTATCAAGCCTAAATGAGAAGTGTAAGCTATGTTACCAAATGCGTGACAGCAATTTTTTATATTTTTACGCCTTTGCAGCAGAAGTTTACTAGCAAATGAATAACTATCACAACAATAATTCACATTGTCCTTTACACTTGTATAATGCTGTACACTCCAAGAAAGAAGTTCTGCAAACACACATTCTTGAATGCAATTGCAGCTACATTAGGTGAGTTCCCTGCAAGTCACTGCTGTTTAGGTAAAGGTGTTCATTCTGGTGCCCAGGTATCAATTTTTTTCCAACCACATCTGCTGGGTGAAGCTGTATTTTGTTCATGAGAAAGGCAGATTTCTTCAATGACATGGAAGAAAGGCAAACTTCTTGCAGGACATGGAAGAAAGGCAAACTTCTTGCAGGACATGGAAGAAAGGCATACTTCTTGCAGGACATGGAAGAAAGGCATACTTCTCGCAGAACATGGAAGAAAGGCATACTTCTTGCAGAACATGGAAGAAAGGCAAACTTCTTGCAGGACATGGAAGAAAGGCATACTTCTTGCAGGACATGGAAGAAAGGCAAACTTCTTGCAGGACATGGAAGAAAGGCATACTTCTTGCAGGACATGGAAGAAAGGCATACTTCTTGCAGAACATGGAAGAAAGGCATACTTCTTGCTGGACATGGAAGAAAGGCATACTTCTTGCAGGACATGGAAGAAAGACAAACTTAATGCAGGACATGGAAGAAAGGCAAACTTCTTGCAGGACATGGAAGAAAGGCAAACTTCTTGCAAGACATGGAAGGAAGGCAAACTTCTTGCAAGACATGGAAGGAAGGCAAACTTCTTGCAAGACATGGAAGGAAGGCAAACTTCCTGCAGGACATGGAAAAAATGGCAAACTTCCTGCAGGACATGGAAAAAATGGCAAACTTCCTGCAGGACATGGAAAAAATGGCAAACTTCCTGCAGAACATGGAAAAAAAGGCAAACATCTTGCAAAACATGGAAGGAAACTAAACGTCTTGCAAGACATGGAAGTACGGTTGTGACGTTTTCCTCTCGTACAAGTACCTGTGCCCTACTTGGGCCGACAAGATTGTAGCACACCAGTCCTCCTAGACCAGTGCACTAGCTCGATAATAACCCAGCCAAAAAGGCAAGGTTAAAAACTAGAACATATCTCTTGATCTGTAGTCAAGTACTCCGGAATTTACTAGCAGTACTTTTGTAGGTTACATCACGTTGTAGACCAGATTTAGAACTTTCACAGAAACTAGCAAATTTAAAGAGGTTAGTCAAGAAATAATATATTTCTCTATAATCCAAGACTGCTGATTTATTAGATTTAAATTTAGATCTGCACAAAATACACTGTTCGTCTTAACACAGTGAATCCGATTCACAGAAAATTACAAGCAGAACCGCAGCGAGTCTATATCAGATGATTAGGTGAGATAAAGTCAGAAAATTTAGCACACTGTGAATACATACACTGCGAAGAAGAATGAGTAGCCATCCTGGCTCTCTGCACCTAATGGCCTACGTGTACGGGCAGAAACAAATTTTATAGAGTTCAAAAAGATGTCCGAAAAGAAAGGTTACAGAATAAAGGTCACGGGCTACCCATACATGTTACATTTGCCACTCCCGAACTTCACTTCATGAAAATGTATGGGCCGCAGCCCCGCGCACGTCTTGTCAGGTTCGTGTCACGACTTTGATTAAAAATGGCGGAGGCAAAAATTCTGGAACAAATGGCGAAGGGGCGCCACACGCCGTGCTCTCATTGGCTGGTTCTTCGTCATTCGTTCAATTATCTAGAACCCTCTAGGGCAAAACTAGAAACTACGCATTAAAAAAAAAGGCGCCTAAACTCCAGCAGAAAAAACCAGAACACGAAAAGAAAAACAAAGCTACTGCCTCCTACCAAGGCCACCTGGCCATAACAACAACATTACACCCTATCTAGAATGTACAAGAAACAAAGAACTGCGTCTTTTACTTTACCTTTCTGGAACCGAGACCACTGAAATAAAAATTACAATTTTAAATTTTATGTTAGAAAATTAAGGTTACATAAAATACTAATTCACCAATAATAATAAAAAAACCCACCCTGCAATGCTACATGGTAAACTTCTTGCAAGACATGGAAGTAAGGTAAAGTTCTTGCGAGACATGAATGAAAGGAAACTTCTTGCGTTCTCTACACTCATCAAAAGACATGTGGAGTTGATATGTGAGTACTTAAAGTTTATTACTTATCCAAATGAAAGTCACAAATAAAGACCAAGAATTATTTAAAAAAAAAATTAAACCATTTTTGCCAATCAAAATGACAAAGACATCGGAGTTCACACTGCTTATCATAATGCTCTTGATCCAGTATGTGCAACATTTATAAAGTGCAAAACTATTTTTAAATCTGCTCTTTCGTTATTGTTATGGAATCTTAATTCCTGAAGGATTTGAAATGGTTGAAAATGCCTAAGTTCTAATGACCTGTCTGTATTCCGTAAAAGTGGAGGTAGTGCATGGATCACACTTGCAGCAGTGTCTAATATTTTCATATCGTGCTGGAGGTTCACATTTTGCACGCTGGAATATATTTAAAATCTGTGACTCGTTACTTTGGAGCATAATTTCATTGTGTTCTGAGAGGGATGGAGGCCAAGCATGGTTTTCTTGGGAAAATTATTCACCCATATCACCTTCACTTTGTGATGCCCCCTGGCCTCCTCCTCACATAACCTCCTGCTCAGGTTCTTGAGATAGTCGCCTAACCTCAACCATTCTGCCGGTGGAACAAAAGCTTCTTACATCTCAGTTATGGGGTGGGGTCGTCAATATAATCATAAGAAGGTGGCTTCGTGGTGAAGAGTACTGGTTTTTAATCTAGTGAGGCTACACTTCTCAAGAGATCACAAACTTGAGCACATGGCAGTCAGTTCCATATAGTAAAAAATATATATGTAAGAAAATCATAAAAAGAAGAAGTTGCCGCCATAACAGATACGCCAAAAAGAAATTAAAAGAGTTCCCGTCAGTCACTCGGCCCGGAATCCATTGTCAACACGACCCACGCCAAAAGCTCATTCAGTCACCATAAATAAATGCAAACCTTCACTCTGCTCCGCTTTATCGGCCTTGCAAAAAGCCAGCACTGCATTAATTATTTTAGGATGATAGAGGATGTAAACGTACTGAAACAATGTTACTAGACACCCACACCATTGTACGTGGCCTCACTGGCCTACGATTGCTCCGATGACACTTCATCACACCTCGCTGGTCGAAGAAAGATTGGGGCGAGAAATGGCTGCCGTCGCGCTAGCAAGCTAACGCGGAGGTGGCAATCCTCACATAGACTTCCGGGAACTCCTTTCAGTCTAGAATATTCTTATTTAATATTTAAAAACTCAGACTTTACTGGTAAATAGTGGCAGGGCTAACATAAACAACACTGTAGATGAAATTATTATATTACGTCTGGGACAATTATAATAACTAAAACAAATCTCACTCTCCGCTGGGTGACGTACTTCCTGTTCTAGAACATTCCAAGTCCATCATTTCGTCGGCAAGATAGAAAGAAAGTAAGAAAGAGACAACAGTTCTACTGGCTACATTGAACCAACAAATATTATAAACTCGCATAACTTCTCTGTCCGAAAAAATATGCAAAAATTACATGAGACAAAAAACGTGGCGAATTGAATCAGCTTTAAATAGAGACCAAACAAGCTTTGTCTTTACTGGTTTTACAATCCCGTCAAAATAATGGACTTTGGTAATGTTCAAACAAACATGCTTATAAGAAATTTTAGGGGTTGCACCGACCCATCTCAAACTGGCCTACTCAACCTAGCAATTTACTTACAAACAAATATCATTGAACTGCTAAATTGGAAGGACTGCCACCAGTTTAATTTGTAAATAGAAGCGATTAATTACTCTGTTACATAAACAAGTTGCTGGATCCCTGATTTGTGTAGCACAGAGACACTTAAATTAACTTGATTCTTCAGAATGGGGTCCCGTGTTTACAGTGGGGAAGCGTCCGTTCACTGGCAGCGGTTTCGTCTTCCTTTTTTAGCTTGCTTGGTTTCAAATCATCATATTTAATGAGCAGAAGAGAAAAGAAAAATTATGCACTTCACACACTAGTAACGGATTGCCACTCCTACTGGCAAGCCAGGCAACAGTACTGATAAACCTTTGATGGGCTTTAACTTCACCACACTGTATTCCTTATTCTAAAACACTTGTTGGCACATCACTCAAAATTAATCTTAAAACTTGGAGGCTCTTTTTGGGCATATTGGCATGTCATCTGATGTTTTAAGCTCCAAGAAAAAAATATATTTAATAACTAAAGAAAAAGAAAAAATATATATGTTGTCAACATTAGGTACCAACTTGATTATAGGAACCCAATCTGGTGAGGCCAGCTACTTCGCAACTTGACTGAAAGCTACATATAGCTGACTGAAGAGTATGGTCATATCATACATATTTTAAATTAATAAAGTTTTATTTCAGTTTTTTTTTACTTTTCCTTGACGTTTCTTAAACAAAGCAAAGGCAAGGAGTTTTTAACATAATGAAATATTGATATTCTTTTAAGCATAAACACTTAAGAAATAAATCTTTTGCATTGTTTGATTCCTAGAGCTTCCATTTTACTCATTATGACAGAATTCGTAGGATCTGCAATTTTGTGGTCAAAAAGTGGCACAGTTTGTGTTCTGTAAATGAACTGCCATTCAATAAAATAGTATGCATTAACAGAAAATCATGGTCTTAAAATTTTTCTTATGGCAATACCCTTTTCATAATGGTATGTATTATAGTCAGGAACAAATTAATTACATTTGAAGTCTTGAATAATTCAGGCTACTTCATGACCTGAAATCATCTTATCACTTGAGAGCAGATGGGTTCTCTGTGAGACCCACAGTGCAGCCAACCCCTTCAATATTTGGTTGTTGTGCTTGTAAGTCTGATTAAAATTGGTTTAGAAGAAAACTTTCTCAATGTCTTTGTGATACTCAGATTTGTTATATTTATACTTAATTTCCCCTGGGATGAAGTTCATATCTCTGATATGCACTATAAGCCAGTGGGCGTAATTTGGGTGATCCAGATAAAAAAAAAACTTGGAGTATGTGCTTCTAAGAATGGTATATAAAGATTGAAGTTTCATTGTCTGCTTGAAAGAAAAAAATTATCAAAATGAGCTGGACCAGTTGTACGATCAAATCTCAGAATCTGAACATTTCACTCTTTTTGGTCATGTCCTCTTTCCATGTGCAAAATTTTTCCAAGTCAAAACCTAAAACCTGGTCTTCTAAAAATGCTTCTTCCTGAAATCTTGCCTACGCAACACAAGTAACTCGTAGAAGTAACAGGTTTTCCACACAC
The DNA here is from genome assembly GCA_003012365.1 of Medauroidea extradentata. NCBI lineage: Eukaryota > Metazoa > Arthropoda > Insecta > Phasmatodea > Phasmatidae > Medauroidea > Medauroidea extradentata. The sequence continues at coordinate 9,142 of PNEQ01059962.1, forward strand.
TTTTGATAATACATGTACGGTACCAGATTCCACAATTCCAGATTCAACGAGCATGGCAGTGTGACGACTGCTGTCTTTGGTCTTATTACTTAGCATCCTCCATAAAGCATTTTCATTGTGCAACTCATAGAACATAGCTAGAAACTTATTTTCCTCCTATACTTCTGGCCAACTTTGCTGTATTTACTTGAGAATAGCAAAGGTTGGCTGGCCAGCTGCTAAGACTGGAATCTAAGATTATTTTATAAAACTCAGTTATTCTCTTGACATCCCATGCTTCACCACGACAAAAGCGGATGCCTTTTCAGTAAATAATTGCAGGAGACAACTAATTCCAGCTTGCTACTCTAAATTAGATTGTGAAGCATGATGTTCAGACCAACTAATTTTGTTGTCCTTCTCAAGCTTTTCTTTACAGAGAATAGTTTCAAAGTATTTTAATTTTCTCTTCTTGCAAAGTGTCTTGCAATTCATGCTCAGATTCTGATGGTGAAAAATTTTTATTCCGTACAACAGGGAAAGGAGCCGATAACTATCTGGTAGCGTTTAAATTCTACAGGCAGTATTATTTGAAAAGCAGAGGGGCTCTTTAGAAACTGTCGGTTGTGTATCAGAGGGAAAGTATGATATTTATACTAGTTCACTAATTCCGTAAAAAGTACCACCTGCTGTGGTAGAAGATGAGTTGTTATCAATATTGTCAATATCAACTGCAGTAAAGGCAAGGAATCTCAACTTAGAGGACTGGCAACGTTTACTTTTATGTAGCACTCACAAGTTGCAGCAGTAATCAGATCCTCAACATGCATTTGTAGATGTGTATACCCAGGTCACAAAGCTATTGAATAATCTTCTGACTTTGTGTCAATGCATGGATGTTTAAACCAACAAATAGAGGAAGCAGACACTCACAAGATGTGGAATGACTGTGTACCTCGGTGGCGCACTTCTTTTTCTTCGTATGGTAGTAAATTAACAAACAAATTGTTCGACCATATTGTGAATTTGTCATGTCATGACCCTTTTTATCTGATCCATACAAAAGTGTGGAAAAGAAAGCATATAGACTGTTCGGAGTCTGTTGGCAGTCTGAAGTAAAAGTGCCATTTAAGACTGGATTATTCATATCAGCAATGTCATCATGGAGAGTTTGGGCTGTTGTAGCCAAGGTAATTGTTTAGTCGTCATAATCCCTGATATAATAGCTTCCTTAGATATGGTTTAAAACCCTTCATTAAAAACGTCTGCATTCTTACCGTAGCTCTTTTCATCATAGGTTTCACAAAATGTTCTGTAATATTTGCTTTGAGTGTGGTTTGGTTGGCAGGTTTCTCAGGTTCTAACACTGGAAAATGGTTTCCACACAGTTTGTGGAGCTCTGCAAGCTTGAGTATGTGTCTGTAGCACAGCCCTCAACGTAGGCCACAAGTTCAGAAAAAAGTATGATTCTGTTGCTAAAGTATACTGTCTTTTATAACAATGATATTTATTCTTATATGATGGGAGGTATTTTTTGTAATATTAGGCTTCAATTGCACATAAATCTCCTCTACTAATGCAAGCAAGTAGGTCTGTATCCTCTGTCTCTGTAGCGACTCTTTTGAGTGTTTGGTGTAAATTTAAATTTTAACATGGTGCAATGTTCCAGTTGTCATACCAGTCCTTATTAAGCACAAGTGTAGGAGTCTCAACAGTAACGTGCTTTGATATTTTCTTTCTTGACGATCTTTAATTCTTGTAAGTTTTGATACCAAAAATTTCAGTTTGCATATCTCGTGCCACTTGGCTCTGTTTTCCAATAAGCTACAATTCTATATTTTTAATTCCAACAGGTAATATGTCTCTTTTCCATAATCCCTTATAAGCGAAGAAAACTCGGTGAAAGAATTGTTACTTACAAGGCATTTCAGTTTGCCATCTCCAGTCTCATACTATACACATATACCAATCCATTGCCAGAACGAAGTACATTCGCACAGTTTGACATGAGAGAAATTAGTACATAGTAAAGAAATTGTATACAAAAATACGCAGTGCAGTTTTCTTGTTTGAAGACCAAATGGTGAAATACGACAATGATAACATTCATGAAACAGTATTGTAACAATGTAGTCCAGTTAAATGACGGATATTTTAACAAAATGGCAAAAAAAATTTAAAGAAAGCAAAATTTTTGTACAGATATTAAAAATAGTGTGTAGTTTAACATACTAAAAGTCTCAAGAGTTACGATGTAAGCGCCTTCATAATGAAACACAAAGTTGCCACCATAGCAGGCAAGCCTACTTTCCTCAAAGTGGGTGCAAATTAACCCTGAAATTGAAAATTTGTTATGTACATCTAGGAATATAAAATAGTTATATTAAATTAGACGTGTTATAAACAAAACACACAACAGACTATATATGTACCCAGGTTAATCAAATTTGGGAAAAATTTTCTTAGCTGAGCTTAGCTAAAAAAAACTGCAGTTTTCAAAATATGACAGAAGGATGCACGTAGTATACAAAAGTCCTGCAAACTGAGTTGAAAATGCTTGCCAAAATTAATAAACATGTCATATTATGGTAAAAATATGGAAATATATGACATTCAATTAAAAATCTGAACACATGGTTAAGGTTGTTCAAGTGGGGAAAAAACATAATTTTATATTTGTATGAAATAGTGTTAGTTTTGTACACATTACTTTAGAGTACATATACCTCTAACGGAAAAAAATTAGCTCATCTAGTTTTCCCGTAATGGCACTTCAAAGTCAAAATTTGCGTATTTTTACTTCATACAAAACTTGAAAACCAGTTAACATAATGAAATGAAAAAAATCATATCAAAACTACGCGTTG
>PNEQ01059963.1:0-18638 GCA_003012365.1 Medauroidea extradentata
CTAGAAGCTGCCTAGTTCAATGACACAACGCCCCGGTATACTTCCTGGAGACTACCTGACATGATACAATCACGTTCCTACCTGAAGAGAAGTCGGCGAGGAAGGAAGGGGTGCAGGCGACAAGACCTTCACTCGCACGAGTCACATCCACGCTAGAAGCTGCCTATTTCAATGACACAACGCCCCGGTATACTTTCTGGAGACTACCTGACATGATACAATCACGTTCCTACCTGAAGAGAAGTCGGCGAGGAAGGAAGGGCTGCAGGCGACAAGTCCTTCCTGGACTCGCACGAGTCACGTCCACGCTAGAAGCTGCCTAGTTCAATGACACAACGCCCCGGTATACTTCCTGGAGACTACCTGACATGATACAATCACGTTCCTACCTGAAGAGAAGTCGGCGAGGAAGGAAGGGGAGCAGGCGACAAGACCTTCCTGGACTCGCACGAGTCACGTCCACGCTAGAAGCTGCCTAGTTCAATGACACAACGCCCCGGTATACTTCCTGGAGACTACCTGACATGATACAATCACATTCCTACCTGAAGACAACCGGCACACTTGAAGCTGTTGAATGAAGTCATCTGCTGGAGTTAAGAGTCCTATACAGCAGGTGCTAAAATGCCTCGTCTGGGGCACGGAAACAGGTAGGGGACAAGAGCTAGACTTGCTACTGCGTCAACAACCGTGCCGCGTTAAGGCCATGTTCTTTCATTTATTTCAAACAATTACAAATAACTCATTATTATTTTTTTTCAAAGGCTTTGAAAGAAAAATAGTGTCTTTACAGTTATACGATACACAACTTTGCCAGAGCGTTTTTAAGAATAATATACCGTTTGCTAGCAAGAAATTATTTTGCTTCATTTTGTCTTATCTGGCCAACAAATATGTGATATTTCAGGGGGGAAAAGCTAAAAATCCGTTTGGTGTATTACAACAGTAAAATTCAGATACAAACGATGATATATAAGTGTTAAAAATGTAAGAATGAATTTTTGATATATGTATCAATTTGTGTTAAAAAATTTTTTTTCGAAGCCACTGCAAAACCAGCGAGCGAGGCCTTTATGCGCGTGGCACGAAAACAAGTGAGTGAGAGTGAGCGAGTTTGGTCAGATGGTAAGTCCTCGACTGGCACATGGACGGCGTTGTAGCGTTTAACGCGTATTCTTTTGTACGCGAAACCACTTATGTTTTCCTATTATGTTTATGTAAGAAAAGAACACACGCTTGAAATTATGCATCTATGTTTTCAAAAATTCAGCACGCTTGTTAGAAACATGAATTTCTTTCGATCCTTTTAAAATGGCTAAAAACGGCTTTTATTTAGACTGCCGTTAACTCTGAAAATGCTACCTGAATTCGTAAAGTGTGAAGCGCGAGGCATGCGTTGGTCTTTACTTTATACTATCCAAGATAAAACATCAGGGTCACCGCTTAAAGTCTAATAGAAAAAAAGACTATAACGGAAACCTTGCACGCCAGTTTGTCGCGCTGTGAATAGAGGCGATATGCTTCCCGTCTAGCGTGGTACTCTGGCTCTTATCGCTCCGCTGTTACCACGCGTCAAAGGTGGGAATTTGACACCGCGAAGAACTCCTCTTAACATCGAGGTATTCAGTGCTGGTGAGGGATGACATGAGGTTGAGTATGGAGCAGTACCAGAAACGGGATATCCCCGAGAAAACACGCCGACCAACGGCACCGTCCGGCATGATTCCACATGCAAAAATCTGGGGTCTGACTCGGCTGGGAATCGAACCCCGATCGTCTTGGTGGGAGGCGAATGGTCTGACCTCTCGGCCACCGTGACACCGGCGAAACAACGTGCAGAATTTCTGTGGTTGGCTTTTTCCTATAGGACTTTGTAAGAGATGACCCTAATATTTTATTAATGGAAAGTTTAATAAAATAATGTTGTGCAATTATAATGTATTGATGACTATGATTTTGATGTTGGACTGAGTAAACTTTTAGTATAAACGGTGGTTTTAAATCATGTTCTTTCGCATAGTTGTCTGAGCCAACAAATGGTCATTTCGTGAACTTGTCAATGTGTGCATAATAGATTTGTTCTGAAATATATGAGTCATTGTTATCCGAGAACTATTGAGCTTCTGATGTGTGCGTTCTGATTGCCAGTAAGTGAAGGATTAAATTAATAAGACCTCGACCTCAAAACGAGACAACCGCAACTACATTTTGTGACTTTGGTAGGTGATTATGCTAAAATATGGAACCTAATTTCTTTATTTGGGGAAATTACATGTTATATTATGTGTAAAAGTTAATCAGTATTTGGCACGAATATAAAATTTCAATTTTTACGAGTCCAGCGTCCTTAAGGTTTGTTCGTAAAAAAACTGTGATGTCACAAAGCAAAATTAAGCAGTGGTGTACGTTAACAAACCCATTTACTCTCAAAAACTTTCCTGGTTGTGCTCAAACCTCAGCGACACATCCGTATAGCAGAATGTTAGTTTTTTTTTTTTTTTTTTAATCAGCATGAAGCCGACGTAGGCCATCTTCGCCAATGTTCATTCGTTAATAAACTAAGGAATAATAATAAATATCTTTATGTAATTCGAAATGGGTTTACATACCGAGTACTGAATGTCTACGATAAAAAATAGTTGCATAATTTTTTGTTATTTTGGGAGCTCATGTTACTGCTACTCAGGGTCCAGACACAAAAGTTATTTATTCTTCCAAATTATCTAAATCTGCATGTATATTTGTAATAAAGTCTTTTTAATGGAGTTCTTTTCTTGTTGGGCAGCATTCTTGCTTTAAATAGCACTTCATATGCTTGAGGTACGTCATCACTGATTTACTAACGACTAGGTTTTTATTTTCCAGGTTTGTGAACCTTTCCGTAGTTATTGTTGAACGTAAATAACTTTGATTAAGGCGAGCTCGAGAAGTATAACTTTATGCCGAATGACGTGTACGGTACATAAAAACTTTTAAGTGCTAACTTCAAATGATTTTCGTGTTGGACACAAACTGTAACCAACCGCAGTTTATAAATCATAATAAAATGCTGACGGCTTTCCGTTTTTTATGGTTGGACGAAATTACCTTGGAAGTTTTAAGTGATGAAAACCAGTTTCCCGGGGCGAGGCTTTTTTTATTTCATAAACCCGAGGGTAAATAATGACCTGTCAGTCAACTAGAAGCCACGCTGAGATAAGCCCGAGTTGCTAGCGACCCTTGCACGCGAGAATTCTAAGTTGGGAATAAATGCATGCACCCTTCTCCCACCCCATCACAGGTCCCCTTCCACACTCCACCCTCTCGCGCTTACACCAGGACCTCAAAACAACGCAATTCCATTAACTAATCCAGCAGGGCTGGGTGTCGAGAGAGGCGGCGCAATTCCATCTCGCCTGGCTCCCAACTCCCTCAAACTTCCCGCGCCAACAGGCGCAGTTCCGCCTGCCTGGCTCCCAACCCCCTAGCACTTCTCCCGTGCCGCCAGAGCATTGAGCTGTAAGAGTTGTTATTCTCGCGAATTAAATATGCGCCTCCTCCGCGATGAATAAAAATACCGTTTGAATTCAATTCCGTAAGTTCTTCGCTCAGAAAAACATTTGCTTTAGGAAATAAACATTTTTATCGGTTGTTATAAATGTACGACATTATTTCCACCGAATAAAAAATGTGAACTGATGGGTTCGTTGCTTCACAAATAAATTAATGTATCATATGATTTGTTAATGATAAGGCTGAATATCATAGTTATTGCTTTGCAGTAATTAACAACCATTAGCACTCGAACGTATACGAAATGACACCATTCACTTTGTGTAATTAAAAGGAATCTTCGTTCCAGAATTTATTAGCCGACTTTAAAAACCATATATATTTATGATTGGAACAGTTTCTCGATTAAGATAAATGTTACTACATAATAAATTATTGCATAATTGACTCTAGTCGAAAATTATTATCAAATGTAAGTAATCCATAAGATGAAAATTTATGTACTTTAGTTCTATAATTTACTATCTAAGTTAACAAATTGTTTAAGGGCGCGGTCTACCGCAATTTTCATCACAATTTTTAATTTTTTTTTTATTTGTACCAGATATTATGTTCTTGTTTTAGACACAAAATGTGACTAAATTTGGCTCTTATGAATTTTTTTATCTCTCTCAGTTTTTGCGTAATGGCTTGTTAGTCATATTTTGCATGTTTCCGTTTTAACGACTACACTAAAACCAACTGACATACCAAACGCAAATAGAACATAGTGGATAAAGACATTGCAGGCTACAATGTCATGCTCATAAAAATAAATAATAAACATTACTTTTATTTTTAAAAAAATTATTGAGTTTTTAAAATTTTTATTTTTAGTTTCAGCATTTTTTGAATACAAATAATTTTTATTCTTCATTTTTATGAGCATTACATTGTAGCCAGCAATGTCTTTATCCACTGTGATTTTTTTGAGTTTGGTATATCAGTTGGTTTTAGTGTAGTCCTTAAAACGGAAATGTGCAAAATATGACTTTAACAAGCCATTACGCGAAAACTATGAGAGATAAAAATATTTCATAAGAGCCAAATTTATAGTCACACGTTGTGTCTAAAATAAGAAAAAAAAATATCTGGTACAAATAAAAAATTAAAAAATGTTGATGAAAATTGCGGTATACCGCGCCCTTAAGAAGACATTATCGACAAATCACGTAAAATGTTTAATAAACATCTTTCTTCGTATACCTTATATACACAGCGATAAGTATTATGGTTTTAAACGCATGTGTTTTTTCTTGACTGTGTAGCGAATTTTGCACCATTTTGTTACAACGGCGTATGTACACATCAGCAGATATGTTTCATGGCGGGGCTGTGGTTGGCACTCGCCTCCCACCAAGGCAATCCGGGTTCGACTTCCGGCGGGGTGGGTTCCCAGATTTTCGCTTATGAGAATAGCGTCGGATGAAGCCGCAGGTTGGCGAGTTTTCTCGAGGATCTCCCGTTTCCCCTGTCCCTCATTCCAGCGCTGCCCCGCACAGCATATCATGTCGTCCCTCGCCAGCGCTAAATTTTACTTTCCGAAAACCTCTGCACAAGCAGTTTACGGATGAAAAAAATATTTTATAATAAAAACGCAATTTTTTTTGAATTTCTGTTATTATAGCGTCCTAGATACTATCGTACTAAAAATTATAAAAAATTAAAGTTTTAAATGTTTATGGATTTTGTGGTTTCAAGCTCTTATTTTTCTAAATACGGTTGCTCGAAAGTAAAGCATACTACCGCTCAGCGCTATATAAATAAACGTCTGCTAACAGAATATCTACTCGGCAAAACCCATTGAAATATGATGAGTAGTTTAGATTTTATGGGTAATTGAGTGTTCCAGTTGTTCGCTCAATATCTTACCTTTCCATGCCCCTTAAGTGCTGATTAAAATCTCTTCACTCACTGCCTCATGGTCAGTTAGTGGCTGTTTTAACTCTTCATTGTTCTGGGTTTCAACTGGCAAATCATAGACGTATGGTGTACGGTGGCGATTGATACGAGATACGACTTTCCTAAATTACGTACAAGACCGGTTATATTAAACAGTAATTTAGCACCGAAGTATTGGGAAGCGTGTCACTACATCAGGGAATATTCTCTCAGACTTGTGGGGGGAAATCGTGATAATTTTTACAGTATAGAGACACTGCGTAACAAGCTCTCTGGAGACAAAAATGTAATAAGATCAGAGGAATAAGTCACTCATCTAAAGACGGAAGACGCGTTAGATTTAAGGGGACTCTCTACCTGCGCTTTAAACGTGTTGCAGCGAGTTACGGCTATTCTTTTATTGACGAAACTATTGAACGCAAAATATATTTGTATATCTACGAAAAGAAGACACGTCAAACTATGTTGCTATAGCTTTGAAAATTCGGTACGTCAATTAGTAACATAACTTTCGGGCCTCTCAAAATGTCCAAAAAAAATGGGTTTTCCAGACTGCCGTATATGGAAAAATAACAACCGGGTTCGAAAAACGCGACTATAGAAACAAGCGTTAGACTTTGAACTATGCTGCTTACAGATAAAGTAATGTGGTCAGCGCTTAAAGTCCCATAGGAAAGTGGATAATATTAATGTACTGCGCGCCAGCTGAGTAGCTTACGTGGAAAGACGATAATGTATTACATACGTCGGTTAGTAGCAATCTTACTGCTCCTGCCTCACACACACACAAACGCAACCCCATCTAGGGAGGCCCCTTAATGACCTAACTCTGAGTTGCACGTACAGAAAATTATTTCGAAAGCTGAAGATGTTTGTACTAAATCAAGTTAAGTAAGTTAGACGCTATCAAAAGGCTAACGCCTACTCCTTTCCTCCCCCCCCCTCATCATCCAATACTAGCTTCTTCCATTGTGACATTGCTTGTGAAATAGGAATGACATAACCTTACGTTCTCCCAACCCCTAATGTCACCTTCCTTCAGTTTTTTATTCTGTAGCTCCACCCATAACATCACGTCCCATTTTCTTTATTTGTGTTTCTTTTGTTCAGCGTTACGATGTTTCCTCAAATTGGACTACAAATGACCATTTCCCTAGGAGGAAAAAAAAAACATTTGCTTCTGTTTACAACGGCGCCTCTTGTGATGTGCTGTTCGCCCGACAAGCAACACCGACATAACAGACATTTCGAGATCGTTCTACGACGGGAAGTACTCGTCATACGCGCCCTAACCTCGCCGGTCCTTATATACGTCATCGTGTATGTTGCACAGGAAGCTTATGCATGGACAAAACTATAATTTGAAGCTTAGTGGCAAATACATTCAATTTTCTCCTTTGTATGAAGTTAATTCGTAAACATCGCATCAGTTTTATGATATGAACGATTTACGTTTCCACCAACGAAAACCAATCCTGTAACTCAGTAGTCTACCTAATATGACACAAAACAAGCAATGACTTAGTTTAGGCCACGAAGAAACGAAAGCATTACTCACACCAGAAACAAGTAATTAAGGACGGGCCCAAAAGAGCTGTAGATTTATCATAGTTGTACACTCCTGACGCACGCACCGTTGACTAATGGCTACAGACCTGAGAATATCACGCTCTAGTTTGAGGGAAAATTATATGGCAAACTACTATGCTCATGACTTATTTTCGCAATTGGGTCAATGTCTATGTGTAGAGGCATGAGTAATTCGCGTATTAATCCGGCGACAGCCTAGACTTCTCGGCCCTATACACGCACTGGTTAAATTCGAATAGGTCGACTCGGAGGTAAGCGGATCCCGACCGACCGTTTCCAAAGAACTCACATGTTCAGTCGAAGTGGATATGTGGATGCCTGGGAGATAGATAGTTGCAACATTGTTGTTTGTACACGACGTCAGTTCCTTGCGGCTGTCCACGAGTGCATTTCGTAACTTTATATTTCTGCAAAAATAATGTTAGTTTTAAAGACATTACTTGTAAGTATATTTAAAGTAAACCAACAAACTTAGCCAACTGAAGTGAAATAATTTACACTGAAATTAAATTTCATGTGTTACGTGATAAATGCTATGAAAACACAAAATAAAATACTTTTATGTTTTTAAAAAATTACTGAATACAAAGGATTTTATATCGGAAATTAGCGGCATCCTTTGGTACCCTAAAAACCAAAACCATTTTATGACGCTCAAATATTGATTATTTATCGAATAACGGCTTTCTTCCTGATCACAACGATAGCTATGCAAACTGTCGACTCGTGGTGCATGTCGGCGGTAACGAGTTGCGAGATAAGAGCTGATAGCGTGACAATGCTCTTTCAACGCCAATGGACGACTGAATAAAAAATCTGAGCGACTCATTATAGACCAGCTCTACGCGATCTGTCATTCGTCTGGAGTCTTAGTCAGACACGTATTTGTCACACAAAATTATCAAATGTAACACTGCTAAATTGATGGCACAATTAAACATTTCACAATATCCACCCCCGAAGCCGTCTATTGCCCTCATGACTGACATTATACCCAATGTTGCTTACATGTTTCCTTAATGATTTGTGCTCAGGATTGAACTCCCGCCGTATTAGCACATATTAACGACTCACCTTTACAGTTTCGACAGGTACTGAACCGTGCCTTATATAATTTAACACGTAAATCGTTATACTTGCTCTTACCAAGTGGCCCGAGTAAGGCAGAGCCCTTAAATCTCAACAAAAATTGTACCCATTTATAGGTTGTTCGCGATAATATGAGCATTTCTCAGGACTCCTGCCTTGTCTAGAACAATGCAGTAAAAGTATTTGATTGCATTCTTAGACGTCAAATTTTGTTGGGCACAATACCATCTACACACTTTGACGTTACTTATGTTCATTTATGTATTTATATACAAAGTGGCAGCAAACTATAAATTAACTGAAACAAATAAAAGTAACTAGGGCTTCAAAAGTAGCCACTTTTTTTGTGAACCGGCTATACTGCAGTTATGCCAATGGAACGAAGTACCGTAAAGTGAGGCCACATTGCATCCTCGTGGTTATCTTTGCAATACCAGATAAATTTCATTCCATAATAAAATTCGAACATACTCATCCTTCTAAAATATTTTTATTGTTACAGTTGTGAATAACAAAGTCTTCAACAATTTGAGAATCTGAAAATCATTACTTACAATAAATACACGTAGTACGAAGTAACCTCGATATTTGGCAAAGTAACCTCACTTTACGAAATTACGAGAAGTGACATGTTGAGGGTGGACCGGCTATAGAGGAGGTGGCGGGGCAGGCAGTGCCGGAAGTGGCGGGTGCTGGGCCGTGGAGGGCGGCCGGAAGTGCAGCGCGCCAATTAAGAAGACCCTACGAACAGTTCGTTTTCCGGCAGGTCACGTTGCCGGCCCGGGCAGCCCGAGAGGACTCCCCCCCCCCCTCTTCCCCTTCACCACATAACCAACCCAATAAAACATGCTGTACCACACGAATCAGCTGGGGTTAGGACAGGGTCCAACCAAGCAGCAAACCAGATCTTCCCGCACGTGAAGAGTTTTAAAGAGGCGCCGTGTTTGACCGAACAACCACCGGCTAGGATTAACGGGTTTGTGTGGAAGGGGTTAGGGGTGGGGACAGATGTTTGAAAAACACACAACGAAATGACAGTCCCACCCAGTCTCTCCCTCTGCTCTCACCGCCAACCCCCTCCACCCTCGTTTCCAATTATTCGCGTGTTTACTGGTACAATAAATATAGATATAAATACAGGTTTGTTAACTTACGTTATAAAATTAAAAGTAAATATGTATAGTTACCCAATTCTATTTTTATCTAGTGCAATTCGTAAGAGATTCATTCTTAAAAATCGAATTTTAAAATTGTATTTTGGCTTCTAAACTATAACGTTGATGTAGGGAAGGTGATTTATCGCGAGAATGATTTCTGCCAGCGTATTCTGCAGATCAGTATAGCGTCCTGCGTTATGTATTGTTGGCCGACGGTTATGTATCATAGTCTAGTTGTTTACAGACGAATCACAGACGTCCAATAGTATCGCACCAGAGTTATCATTTGTCCAGTCAAATAGGGACTCGACAGTAACGAAGTAAAAGCGTCAGAAATGAAGACATTACATTGAATCCTAGCAAACAGTCAAATTTTCCCGCTATAAATCACCTTCTCTACGTATATGGCGTTGGGTTTTACGAACATTTCAGGTTGCCTTTCTGAGCAGTATATCCTAATAAACGTAAAAGGTCCTCTTGTCGCAAGTCGCTAGAATGCACCTTTCACAAGAAAAAAGTCATACAAATAGTCAGTGGCTGCAATACAGTGCACAAGAGGCGAGCATTGCAACCTGCTCTAAGAACACATGCCACTTGTAAATGCATCTTGCACTCTGAAAAATGCATCCCGTGCTGCAGTTATTTAATTTAACACCAGTCGCATGTGTCTGTAGGGGCGAACGCCGAGCTGGCAGAGGTTGTAAAACGTGCCGTAGTCGCCACAGATGGTGTTTGCCGTCCCTCCACAAATCCCTTCTCCCTCTGCAGCCCTAGCATTCTGGAGTTAAGCCTCGCTATTGTTCACACTAAACCTCCCTCGCTCCAGTCTTGCAAATGAGCAGAGGCGAGTTTACAGCCCGGTTAAATTGATTTACGTCCCGCCATAACGAGCGGAATGCAAAATAGATTCCTCTCGATTGCTTTGCATACCAGACTACGCCTCAAGCCCACAGTGAATGTCAATATTTACCGTTCGCTCGCACTGAATTATCTGGATCCTCGCATATACAGAATGAATGAGATTTCTGTGGTGAGGATTTGTCAACAAAGACGTGTGTTTATAAAACACGTTTTACATAAGTTAGTAAAAATATTTTCTGGGATTCTACCAAAGTCTATATACAACCCTGACTTAGATTAGGCTTGAAGTAATATTCAGTGTTACAGGCAGGCATCATACGTCAGATAAATAATTCACTCCTTTTGGACGGTAAGTTTAATAAATATCATTCATCTCACACTTATTACATAAATAATTTGATTTGAGCCATAAAAATAACACCACCGCCTCTTCTCGTAAAAAAAATTTACAAGTCAATAATTTCTAACAGTAAACTCAATGTTTAGGAAGAAATAAAATGTGTCATTAAACGAAACAAAAACTAATCTCTAGAATTTAAATAGAATCTCCTGAAACCTCAGTATGATTAAATAAAGAAAACGTATCGTTGGCTCTGTATACCCCTGTCAAGGCCGATAGCAAACAACTTACTAGCCAGAGCCAGTATAACAGTAACAATTTTGTTTCCTACCCAGATAAGCAACGTAACAATAATATTTTAGTGGTAATAAAAGCCAAAGGCTTAGGTCAGTTAACAATGATTAAAACGCGTGTGCATGTTTAGTATTTTTGTGTACACAGAATTGCACAACGCGATCATCAACTGTGTCACAATGTACAAACACTTTATAAAATAGACCACAACAACTGGATAGATAGATGGATTCTGGTATGTGTATGATTGTAGATGAACGAATGGTCGACCATTTTGTATAGTAAATATTACATTGTGAAGAATTTTTCTTCCACATGTAGCACACTGAGTTTGATTCTGCCGAACTGTACGAGGTGGTACAATAGTAAAACACTGAACTCGCGATCAGAAGGATGCGGGTTCGAGTCCCGGTGAAGGTCATTCTGATTTATGTTTCCCCATGTCACTCCGAGATCACTCCAGACGAGTGTTGAGATGTTTCTTTTTCACAGGCCATGGCCGCGTCACTTACTTTTGTTGATAGTCTGAGCCTCTGGTTGCGTATAGGGACCGGGAGTTACCGCGAAAACATTTACTCTACTTTGCTTCAATGCCTTACGTGTACATCTGCATATCTACTTCGCAATTATTGGCAGAGTGTATTCGTGCAGAGGAGTCTCTTATTTGACTACACCAATCAGAACAAGCTCGGTCAAATGTAACACCACACGTCTATGAGTTGAGGATTGAACACCAAGACGCTGAAAGTTAAAAACACCCGAACATTGGTCACGAAGCAGGGCTGTAGTAGTGTACATAAGGCCATTCTGCATAGAAAAATTCATAATTGTACAACTATACCAAATACTGTCCAACTCTTACACATTACGTCAATAGAAATTTCCCACAAATAAAATTTTTTCTTGGCTCCATAGTTTCCGACAAGCGCATGTCAAAAGTAGCGATTTCACTATTTTCGCTGCTAACCCGACGATATCAATCAAATAATTTAGAGTAAAAGTAAATGTATTAAGCCGCAGAAATGTGTAATTTCACCAAAAAAATCGTTTGTATTTTGAAAACCTTGAATATACCTAAACTTTAGTGATTCGATGAGTATGCCTACCTATATTTAAAAAAAAGTGAAATAAAGTGTCATTCTGTAGCTTAATACTTTCACACAACGTTTCTTCATTCGTATCGTTTTAGTAGTTTTTATTTGGGTAAGTAGCTAAAAAATAATCGCTAGAGCCACGATTTTATGGTGAAAAGATTTTTGCAACATTTGGTTTCGAAGGGGTCATGTGCACGTCTACAGGTCTGCTACATCGCCCGTAATTGGATAATTTTACTCTCACTTGCCTTAACAAATTACAGACGTAAGGAGTCACAATAATCTTATTCTGATTGGTGCAGTCAAATGAGGGACGTGTCTGAACAAAGACACTCTGCCAGTAACCATGAAGCAGAGCTGCCGATGTGAACGAGAGACACTGAAACAAAGTGGGGCAAAAATCTTTTCGCGACAAAATCGTGGCCCTAATAATCGCATTACTACTTTGACATGCGCGTGTACTATGGAGCCGAAACATGTTTAACTTGTGGGAAACTACTATTAACTTAATGTTTAATAGTTAATACAGTATACGGTACAGTTATAAAATTACTAGTTATCCGCTGCAGAGCGCCCGTAAGGCACTAAAACAAAGTGGTGGGAAAATATTTTCGCGAAAACTTCCTCTCTCTAATGATGAGTAATGGCCTCAGTATCGACTAGACGTTAAAACCAGCCACCTATACACCGTTAAGCCTGTCAGATACGTGGCAGAAACATGCCTCCAGGGATCAATCAGCAAGAGTATTTTACTGGGAACAAGAATTTCGTTACAGTATAATTAGTTTCTAGCCTCTTACACGGTTCTGGAAGTTGTGTACAATCACTTCAAAGCACTGCTTTCCTAGAGACACATCCACGTCACAGACTAGATAGTAATACAGACGAGAAGTGAAGTGGCGGCTCGTCTGATACGGGAGAACTTCGCCGCTTATTGGCTGCCCAAGGCTGTTGATACCAGTCCCGTGTATGTTCGGCTCCTGCATGTTACGACAGACTTCCTATTGGCCTGGCTGACGGCTAGCAGGACAACCACTTTGCGCTGATTGGCGGTAGGTGTTTACGCCATGTTGCTGAACAGCGAAGCCATTTTGCTGGTGTGTGTGGCTGAGTTCGCCGTCCTACCAGCTATTTCACTTTTGTATTCTTTAATATTCTATGTCCACATTTCGCCACAGGTTGGATGTCGTATGTATATGGAGCACAATAGGTTATACTTGTATGGGTAGGTACTGGAAGCAATGCTGTACGTGTAACGTCATATATGACATACTTAGTTTCGTGTAGCTTCAGTATAATGAGTATTTAGTGAAATATAGTAGACATGCGTCATTGCAGTTACTACGACGTCTCAGGAAACCAGAGTGAACCTAGAAAGACAATTAAAAACAAGCTGTAGTGGATAGTCACCACATACATAAATAACGAAACCTGAAAAATCCCTACAGGAATTGTGTCCAATCACTATGGCCCGGTAGTTTTCGCGAAAAGATTTTTGCCCCACTTTGTTTCAGTGTCTTACGTGCACACCTGCAGTTCAACTTAATGATTATTGGCAGAGTGTTTTTGTGCAGAGACGTTATTCATTTGACTGTGCCAATCAGTACATGGATAACTGCCACACATCACGTCTGTGATTTGCGGGTTTAACCTCCACACGCTGGGTGTTACGGCATCCAATCACTGACCACAAAGCAGAGATGCAGGTGCGCACGTAAGGCACTGAAACAAAGTGCTGCAAAAATCTTTTCGCTAAAACTACCGGGCCCTACCAATCACAAATTATATAGAAGTACAATGCCTTGAATTGCCCTGATTTTTAACGCTTTGCTTTTTGTTTTGACCTTCAAATTTTTGTTTCGTATTTTTTATAGCTGGACATACCTCTTGGAATTTTTTTTTTCGGTTTTGATATTTTTGTGTGTGTTTACTATACCTAATTCACTTGTTTTTCTGTTTATGGTTTAGCTTGCCTTTTCTGAGACAACGAAAAGGTAAAAAAAAACCAAGAGGAATACGGTTTTATTTTATATAAAAAAAACTGGTCGTATTCCTCGGAGATTGCTTTTTTTATGTATTTTTTTTTTTTTTTTTTTTTTACTTTGTCATTTAGCACAAGTTTGGTCAACAAAATACGAGCAATGGCGCATGTCCACAAAGCATTTCATTGTTATTGTAAACTCCCATTACAACAAACGTTTAAAAATCTCACGCTGTATGATTTCCGTGGTAACATAGACGTATTTGAGTGCTTTACATGTGACTGATCACTCTGCCATGAAAAGCTTAATTATTGGCATATATCGTTCTTCACTGCAATCAATGACAGTGTATGCACACTCGGAGACGTCGAGCAAGCGAGAGACAGTTATCAATCTAGTCTGCTGTTCAGGAAATATCCCGACACGTGCAGGCTCTTAGTAAAGTTAATGCTACTACAGGTTGGAAAGTTAATGTGTTTTCTTATGGAATAGTTTGGTACAGGGAAAATTTCTGCCGCTAGTTTCACTCCTATTGCTAGAGCCACGATTTTATTGTGAAAAGATTTCTGCAACATTTGGTTTCAATGCGTCATGTGCACATCGACAGGTCTGCTACATCGTCTGTGATTGGATAATTTTACTCTCACTTGCCTTGGCAAATTACAGACGTTAGGAGTCGCAATAATCTTATTCTGATTGGTGCAGTCAAATGAGAAACGTGTCTGAACAAAGACACGCTGCCAATAACCATGAAGCAAAGCTGCCGATGTGCACGAAAGACACTGAAACAAAGTGGGGCAAAAATCTTTTCGCGACAAAATCGTGGCCCTACCTATCGCTAAGAGACTAGAAAAACACGAACCCATAATAAAATTAAATTGAAATAAGCTTGAAAATTACGGAAGTCATTTAACTTAATTTTAAAGCGGAAAGAAACCAATTTTGCGTTTTAAATTATCAACTTAACGTAACTTAAAATTCAGGAAACTCTGTGATTTGTCAGTTTGCATCTCAACCATTACCAGCGTTCAAGCGGTAGTAATTTTCCCTGTGTCAAACAAACTTTTAACATTGGTGTGTGTTGATGTGTGTGTACAGGGATGTGTATGTATGTGTATACACACACATATATATGTGTGTATGTGTATATTACACATACAATGCCCCTAGTTCTAGGTAACTGTGCTAGTAGAGCGACACACTCGGTGCTCGGTGTCGTGTATATGTGTGACACACGCCAGAGGCGACAGGGCACGCGGAGCTGAGCACACGTGATAAGGGTGCGACGGTAGGTGGGTGGGGTGCGTGTGATATCCACCCCCGGGGAGAAGGGTCGCGGTGTAAACTACCCCTCACAGCCGCCCAAGGGACGCGTGAGTTATGGCCGGCCATTGTGCGCCTACAAACACCCTGCCGGCGCGCGGATCACGGGATAATACCCCCAGCAGGAACGGTCCTCATACGTGCATGAGGGGGGGGGGGAAGTGTTCAGTGTTAGGCCGGGCCCATTGTTCTGCAGATGTTCAGGCGAACCCATGTGCTGCCATATTATATCTCGACTGCAGGGTCAACCGGTCTAACATTTATTAAGGGGTATTGATCCCTACAATCTTGCATTTATCCATTTCTTCTCGATAACGTCTTTTCCAGTGGCTATATAAAATGTTTGTTACGAAAGGGCATAAATACGAACTTATCGATTTTCTGAAATTGAGGAACCATTATTTATTCGTTATTTTGCAATAGAAAACAGCTGACATGGAAAAATTGCTTTATTTACGGGAGTGAGTACAGAGGTTACAAAAGTTACAAAAACAATGTCATATGGATTCCAAATAATGAATGAAACTATAAACTATGTCTTGTCAACGTAAAAAAGTAAAACAATCTCTATATTCCCTGATTTATAATCAATCCCCCTTAAGGCCGCCGTCTAACCTGTACTTCCTTACAGTATGCTCGTAAATACGTTTTTTTTTTTCAACATGTGTCCGTTGAGCTAAAACTTACTTCGGACAAGGACGGATTTATTTCAGTCACTGTTTCCAAGCCCTACAACATAGCTAAAACCAATATTTTCAGACTGTCGTACTTCCAACATGTACTAACCGGATGTATGTGAAATTCTGATAGAAATGTGTACTGAATTTGGTTACAGACCTTTCACCAATAATATTAAATGGTCATCGAGCCATCATTTATACTGCTGGCGAATAATACATTATTAAAAAAAAAAAAAAAAAAAAAAACGCGTCCACAGTATTGTGCATTGTGTGATTGCATATTGACTCAATTTTTTTCAAAACTTTTAGTTAAAAAATATTTTAGTTATTGGCACCAGTCTGAAAAAAACTCGGGAACAAGCCCTTAAGAGTTTGTGAACCTGGCGCGAGAGCCGTGCTCTAACGTTCTACGGAAAGTATTTTTTCTTGTTTAACTAAATATAACTTTTCCTAACGGTTTATATCCGAAATGATTTAAGATATGTCGTCCGCTTCTTAAAAACATGATTTTAAATCTCCTCAAAACGACTAAAAATTACTTTTTCACGTTACTGTAGCTGGGAAAATATGTACCGTAATCGGGATACTAAGCCATAGAAACCTGCATTGGACATTACTACAAACTTTCCACAAATAAAACACCAGGGTCTTCGTTTGAAGTCCTACTGAAAACTGTTTGTACAAGAACACTGCAAGCTAGTCTAGTCATTTGCGCCTAGAGGCGATGAGATGTTTGACGGACGTGTTTTGGACGACTTATCGCCGTCCCCGCTTCCGTGCCTCAAATGTAAAGTGTTTGAAAAAAACCGAGCCATGTGGTGCAACTGTAAGGTGTTAAACTAGCATTCGGGAGAGCCCGAGTTTGATTTCCGGCTCGGCCACCCTGATTTCTGTTTTCCACGCTTTCTCGAAACTACCCCACGTTAGTCATGGGATAGTTAAGGCCGTGCTACATTCGCATGTCTCTTGGTCCTTCGTGTCCTCTTGTCCCATCGTCTCTTGACATCACCAAGGGACACCCAGAAATGTGATGTCACAATAGAGCTGTCTCATCCTGCAGATTCAGAAAAGCGACACCAGAGTGCAGTTAATTTTAATGGAGTTTTCGTATTTTCGATCGCCCTTTATTTTGTTATATACCTATTGTGTGGATTCGGAGACTGACAATAATTATACAAATTGATTAATAAGAAAGTATTAGCGGTGTTTTTTAAAAGCTGTTAAAAAAAATTTGTCAGTTAGTCACGTTCGTGAAACTTATTGGTGCTTATTTTGGTATAAATATTATTATTTTTTGTTTAAATAATGCTCTTTTTACATTCCACATTCTCTACTGACATTATGAATACGAAAATTTATGTTTACGAGCTAATTTCGGCGGCGTTTAATGTTTTGGTTATTCTTCTTCTTCTTTAACTTGACAAAGGACATAGGACGAAGGGACAAATTTATAAATATTGGCCATATACATGGGACAAGACGAGACATGGGACAAAGAGACAGCAAGGGACACAAGAGACAATGTCACGTGATCATTTGAGCCAATCGGCGCGCAGTGTCCTATGGACACAGCATGGGACAACTTGATTGTAGCACGGCCTTTACTAGCCTAGGCCATGGCCAACCTCTTTCCCAGTTCGTGTTATTGTGTACAGTTGTGTGTAACCAACTAACCTCGAAGCCGACGAGAAGAAAAATCCTAGAGTAATTAATTTAATTTGGAACTTGGGTGTGATTGCAAACACAAAAACAGTTCTGACAGACAATACCCTTTGCAAACAATAATTACCAGAGGATTTTGCTACGACTGTTTACTTACAGGGTTCGGGATCCGCGGCGGTCTAATGGTCACGACGCTTGCCTCCCAACAAGGCGATACGGTTGTGATTCCCGCCGGGGTCACACCAGTCTTCACATGTGGGAATCGTGCCGGTACGATGCCGAAGGCTGGTAGTTTTTATCGGGGTTCTCCCATTTACTTTGTCGTCCATTCCCAGAGCCACTCCATGTTCACATCATGCCACCCTTCTTTGGCTCTCCAGACCTAAGATGTTGCGAATCGTCCGAATATCATAACTCATTCTTTCTGACAATATACCTACAAGAAATCCTTTATGTCAGTTGCGGATTCTTAACTCGTAAATTTGATTTTACGTTTGTTGCACTTTTGCGGTAACCGAGATTTTTTTTTTTGTTGATTTCATTGGATTTGTGGATAATTTTGGCCAATTTACAAGAAACCGGCTAGTACGTTGGTTTCCACTTGTACTATAGCCTGCTGTTAATCTCAAGAGTAGCTGCATAAAGGCGGAAGTAACCTAGGGGTGTTTATTTAAATGTTGAATATTCAGTGGGAATATAGTTCGATGTATGAGGTTAGGTTCGGGATAGTTTGTTTTTTCAACAAGAGTTGTTCCGTTATCTGTGGTCAGACTTACCTATGTGTATTCATATCGGTGTGAGCTACGAAATACAGCCTACACAGTTAAAAATTTCCGTAAATCCACAGAAATATTTACAGAAAAGTACTGTAATTTTACGGAAGTGGCTTCCGTAACTATTGTTTACGGAAATATGTCCGTATTGCCAGTTTACGTATTGTAACCGGCATATAGCCTTCAAATGAAAATAAACAACACATATATTATAAATACTGTAAATTATGTTAGAATAGTCGTAGAAAGCCAGTTGAAATTTCATTATGATTAGAATTGTATGTTTTGTGTGTCTCAATTGCAAAATTTGTTTTAAAATAATTAATTTGTAATTTAGTTCTGAGTACTGGCGAGAGGCGC
>PNEQ01059964.1:0-18674 GCA_003012365.1 Medauroidea extradentata
TTCAGTGGTGACCCTTTCATTTCAGTGGTGACCCTTTCAATTCAGTGCTGACCCTTTCAATTCAGTGCTGACCCTTTCATTTCAGTGGTGACCCTTTCATTTCAGTGCTGGCCCTTTCAATTCAGTGCTGACCCTTTCATTTCAGTGCTGACCCTTTCAATTCAGTGCTGACCCTTTCATTTCAGTGCTGACCCTTTCATTTCAGCGCTGACCCTTTCAACCAACTGACATACCAAACCGAAAAAAAATTCACAGTGTATATCACTATTGTAGGCTATGATTTGACATTTCAGCGCTTGGCTCGTTGAGGTGACGGGGCATTTGATGCGCGTTTCAAGGTTGACCTTACTGCTCCGTCTCTTTTGAGCCTCTCACGCGCAGGTAGGCGGCGCCGTTAAGTGTCAAATCATAGAGGAAGAGATTTATTTATTTTTGGAATCCGCCTATTACTCGCACACAGAAAATTTAACACGTTCCTGATCTCTCGTGAAGAACTGCAACTGTCAGATTGTGGCCTTCCGTTATGTCCGAGTCGTGCCGGGAAAACGTGTGTGAGGGGAAGGGGCGTGAGGAGGTGGTAAAGTGTGCGGGGGCGCAGGCAGCGGTTACGACACATGATAGGCGGCGACGACCCTGAGCGGGCCATAAACTGTTCCCGAGGTGCATTTCCTCATTGCTGGCTCGAGGCTGTACCTTGCCGCTGTGCGTCCTCCAGCGGGCCCCGCCCCCTTCACCCGGCCACATACTACTAGTACGTGCCGCGGCTATTACAGACAGTCAATGACTAGCCGGGAAGGAGTTGGCGTTGTTATAATATACGGCTCTTCAAGTGACACCGCCTTCTACCCTTAGTTTTGTGACTTCACATCAAACAATTTCTTTTAGAAATTACGAACGCATCTGTAAAAATAATATATATATATATATATATATATATATATATATATATATATATATATATATATATATATATATATATATACAATAAACATTAATTTGAACTTTTACAATGTAATATTGTGCCCACAATGGTATACATTGAGTCAAGTATTTATTAGCAACTTTACGAAGAAAATTTTTTGGAATCGGACACTTTGTTAGCTTTCTATCATGTTTGTACATATACATTGATTTTTGCCATATAATTTAAAACTTATTTACGTGCAAACCTCTTAGTGAATTCCTGTGAAACTTCTTTAACGTAAACTGTTATCTTTAACGTTCATTATAAGATGGAGAATAGTATGATAATATTGCCCGATTTAGATATTTGTTTTACAATATGTAAAAATATTATTTCTTATTAATAATGCAATTATTTAAAATAATACGTTGCTTCTTGCTTTTATAGTTTTCTATGATGGTTTGTCAAATTCCAAATTTGCGTAAAAATGTTTTGTGCTTTAAGGGAAACCCTATTGACTTTACAAAATAAAATATTTCATTCTGATGAAAAGTGTCACGTGCTACGTCAAGACATGTACAAAGCCGCATTAAGTTTTTCGTATTTAAAAAAAATGCTGATTTTGAAATAAAAAAATTGGCAGATTTTCTGAAATTTGTATAGCCTATTATGTTGGCCTTGTAGTTTTGTCTTTGTTTCCTGAATCTCGTAGTATATTTACTTACCGTAGTACTCAGCGCGCCATATTTACTTTTAAAATCCCAGTTTCGTCGTATATACCGCAAACTAAACGTAACTAGCTCTACGTTACAAAATTGGAATTACAGTCGTAGGTTTACTTCGTCAGCAAAGTCTGACTTTCTGACTGTTTACTCGCTCAAACCTATCTTCCGAAACACATGTTTCAGAAACTGGACTTTCGACAGAAGGTACAAACGGAGTGTCTGATGTCACAGTGAACTAAGTCCATTTTTCCTTCCTGAAACATGAAATTTTTTTTCTTTTCCCCTAAACCAGATGCATATAAAACTAAACACGATTAATGAATGTACGTTAGGTAAACTCAGACATTTCAACCTTCCTGATTTTGCCAGGATACTCCCTATTTTGTTGGTTTTCTCCCTCCCTCCTGATTGCTAATAAAAATCTCCCGATTGTTTGTATACGAATCACAGTTTTTCTTTTCGTTTCATGAATATCAATCAATCAAGTAAGTTAGTGCTTATAGAAACCTTCAATTTATTGGACGTGCTTATGAAGCACATTCGATTGATCAAATTCCTTGATGTTTACTGCCGGTGAGTTTGTAGCCATGTTTTGTGTTTACGATGGCGCGTTAAATGAGTTGCTGCCTTTTGGGTAAATTGTTCATTCAGAGTGTTGAAGAAATATGAATGGCTGTATAAAATATAGTTTTCTATGTTTGTGTAAATATATGTGATTTTTCTGTCGTAGTGGCAAGAGCGACACTGCGAAACATGTTCAAACAAAAAAAAACTCGACGAGAACAGAAAACACCGCATGTATGCAAGGAAACAGTGAACTTAATTTTGTGTTGACATAATATGATAAAAGTGTAATTTCTCCGTTTTATGTCGAGGGGGGGGGAGGGAAATTTGTTGAAAATATGCTGATTTATAATTTCTGGAAGGTGGAAGGTCTGTAAACATAAGCTGGTATTTAGTGCTCATGTCTGACTTAAAACTCATTGTTCCGAACATTTTAGACAATGTACTTGGTTTGCTATGGAAGCATTGCCTCTCCAGGTGGTAAGTTAAGCCGCTTTTTTGGGGGTCACATCATGGCGACTACACTATTCGCTAACCTACAGCAATTCGGTAAGTTCGTAATTAAGCTCCTGGTCTAATCACATAAGTAGTTAATGTTGTCAACATGATTTGCTTGCATTAAAACATTTTATATGTTTGTATTATTTAAAGGCGAATTAAAACAATTTTTCTTAACATAATGTAATGCCCAAAAAAGGGCGGCTTCAAGTACGTCACAAAGCCATCGCCTGACTATTTTTTTTCGTATGAGCCATTATGGACCACGTTTATTCCAACTGTTTCTCTTTTTTTACGCATTTATCTTATAAATGTTCGTTGTTTGACAGTTTCAGCTATTTTATTGCTTTAATTATTATTACTGTCGTAATAAAATCAACTGAAATCATCACAGTTTGTTTTTTATGTAATTAATAACACTTTTTTTATTACATTTTATAGATTCCAACCAACTCCACCGTTTGTCTTGTGCTCGCGAACATCAAATTACGTGTCCATAGAGTTATACGTTTTTTCCCGTTGTTAGCCGTCCCGTCACGCACTGAAAGATACGAATAGGTTGAAAATAGAAACTTTACAGGCCTTTTTTGAGTGTTCACTTTATCCCGTACCACGTATACCTGTTCTCGCCTGAGCAATTACGATATTATTAACTGATCGGATAATTAACATTTTCTTTGCATATTTTTAATTTGGTATAAACGTACTGGCGCAAGAGAGGCGCGGCGCCGCGTATTGTAGCTGTACAGTTGGCAGCGGTGTGGGCGGAAGTCGCGCTTTATTTATCCGCGGCGTGCGTGCGAGGTGCACCGCACACTTCCGCCCGCCCACAGTCGCCCACGCCAGCCTTGTGTGTGTGTGAACGCACCGAGCCTATTTGCTCCGTGTTAGCGCGGGAGTGTTGCCAACTTGAAAATAAGTTGCGCTGTCTCTTCTAAGACCCGTTCGGAGTAAAAAAAAAAAAATTGTACTCTACAATGCATGAAAACGCATGCGTAAACTAAAAAGTATTTATCAAGCAAAATCCCGCCATTAGTGAAAAATTAATTTCACATTCATATATAGTTTAATATGTTATAAGTTGTATAGCGAGGCCATGTACTTTTTTCCTATAGAAATATAAGTGTAAACAGCCAAATCATTTTAACTTTATAGAATTTAGTCAATGTTTCACGAATCAGTTTTTTTTTTCGTAAGCTTAATTTTTTCAAATGGTATTTCACGAAAAGTGTTCCGTAGTGTTAGTCACGTATAATAAATGTAAAAACAGTGCACGAAGGTAAATTTAATTGTTATCAGTGAAAATTCAACGTATATAAATAATGTAATCGAAAATGGCGGCGAAAGACGAAATGCTCGATTGCTATTTGCTACACGTAAGCACGGATAAATAAAGAGTTCGGAGGTTACTATCTTGCGCGTTTTCGCATTCGTATCCGTGTCCGCTTGCGTCTCGTTGTAGAACACATTCCGAGTGTCTTGCGTTTGCGTATCGTGACACGCATGCGCTTGCGTGTTACCGTAGAACGGGTCTGAATGCTTCAGGATAGTTAGTTACTTTATTACTTTCAGGTTAATTGATACTTTCCTGCGACTTTTTAATATAAACAAATAAACCTGAAATCAACTCTTATGGATACCGCACACAAAAGTTAAGGAGCCTGCCTAACTGCGCCTCAAACGCGTTGCAGTGAGTTACTATACTTTTTTTTGGCGAAACTATTTAACATTGGCTACATTATATTTGTATATCAACGAAAAGAACACACACTTCAAACTATGTCGCTATAGTTTTGAAAATTTGGCACGCTTATTAGTAATATAATTTTCGGCCCCTCAAAGTGGCTCTTTCAGACTACCGTACTGGGAAATTGTCAATTGGATTCGAAAAACACAATTATAGAAACAAGCGTTAGTATTTAAACTATGCTGTCCACAAATAAAATTGTGTGGTCATCGCTTGCAGTCTCATAGCAGGTAAAGGATAATAGTACAGCACTGCATGCCAGCTGAGTAGTTTGCGTGGAGAAGCGATAAATTAGAGCCACGATTTTGTCGCGAAAATATTTTTGCCCCACTTTGTTTCAGTGTCTCCTGTGCACATTGGCAGGTCTGCTTCATGGTTATTGGCAGCGTGTCTTTGTTCAGACACATCTCTCATTTGACTGCATCAATCGTAATAAGATTATTGTGACTCCGTATACGTCTGTGATTTGCCAAGGCAAGTGAGAGTACAATCATCCAATCACAAACGATGTGGCAGATCTGCAGATGTGCACATGACGCATTGGAACCCAACGTTGCAAAAATCTTTTCACCATAAAATCGTGGCTCTAGCGATAATACATTACATACGTCGGTCAACTGCAACCTTACCGCCCCAGCCTTACACACAAGCACAGTTTATCTAGGGAGACCCCTTCACATCTGACGTTGCGGTGTATTATTCATGACAAGATGTTCGTCAAGATTGTCCGCATTACCGTGAAGCACGTTTAGTACAATTCCGCTATACAAGTATTTTCTGGAGAAAATCTGTTGCTGTTCTATGTGGAAAGGGATACTTGGCGCATTCAGTGTTTAGTATGTTAGACTGCAGTGTACTGTGTACCGTGCCTATTTGCGTTTACTCACAGGAACAACAGACAATGAACGAAGTGACGGGGCAAGACGACCGTGGATTCTAATAAGCGTGTCATTGAACTCTCAAGTTTTTATTTCACTACTAATACAGTCACGGTTAAGTAGGTCGCTATGGGCTAATTTTCGCTCAACTTACTATATGTGGTTCGCAATACAGTGAGCATTTTTGACAACCACCTTGTCTGGGAGAATGATTTAAAAATAGTATTTATTGTGAGCCTTAGATGTTAACTTTTGTGTTCAGTACAATCGACACACTTAATTTGTTTATATTAAAAAGTGGTCGGAAACTAAATTAACTGAAAAAAAAAATAACTAGGTTTCACAAGTTCTCACTTTATTGCGAACGCTCTATAGATACTCTGTCCAGTGGCGTATCTAGCTACACTGTCGCCTATGGCAAGTGCTAAAATAGTGCCCCCACCCCCTTTTTTTTACTCCTACCTTACACAGAATACTGTTGAATAAAGATTTGCTTTTTTATTTATATAGAGCTACTAGCTAGTTACGGAAACAGTATTGTAAATCTTTTGCTTTAAGAAAATTGCTGCGCCAACAAAATTGAGGACATAAATGATGCTTTTTTTATGTTCTCGAATTGTCAGATTCTCTCTTAGTTACAAATTAAATGAAAGTGAAATAAGATAAAAATGTGTACAAAAGCATACTTTATGTCATTAACTATATACTTAAGTTTTACTGTGAATTATTCCGTTTTAATGTGTGAATAAGCTTTTGACAAAATCATGCTCACATAAAATGAAAATTCCGATTTTAGCATGTCATTACGGGAAAACTATGTTGACTAAAAAAAAAAAAAAAAAATTGTGCGAGAAAATTACTGTCACAAGCGTTGTCTACAACACTAGCATAATTTCAAGCAAATAAAAATAATGCATTTTACCAACTGGAACACCCTTAATGCTTAATCGTATCATAAATATTAACACTATCTACTGCAGAGGGGTAGATTTTAATTGTTCTATTTCACAGTACTTAAGGTTTATAACTTTCTTCACTTGATTTATCGTAAATTGAGACATTGAACCAGGAAAGGTTATTTTTTAAAGTCATTTTCTTGTATTGTTAGGTTTTCACTGCAGAAACGAACTAGGTGAAGGGACAACAAATGCTCAGGCACTTAACCACCACACTACTGAAGCGACGGCAACCAGCTGCAGACGGGGAGACAATTTATAATAATAAATTATTTCTTCCACACTCCAATGGGTTTGAGATTAAATGCTTTCATAGCTTTCAAAAACACAAGTTCTTTGACGATTGTACGCGGTTTTGAATCAAGAGACTGTCAATTTCTAAAAAGCATTAAATTACAGTTAATTATTTGTTAATTATTTTTGATTTATCCATTTTACGCACAACAATATGCAGGTTTTCAAGCTTACTGAAGAACTGTATTTTCCGCAATATTTGCATATAATGACCATTTTAATAGTCAAATGGTCTTTTGATGCGTAACACTGTCCAATTATGAAATGAAAATGAATGCTGATCAGCTGATCGTAGCAAGAAGAGAATACTACAAAGAGTTTCAGATTCCGTAGCATTAAATTTAAAACTTAATTATTTACAACCTTTTAAGCAGTGGTCATCGTTCTTCAATTTAAATTTAAATTAAAAATAGAAAAAAATGATAATTAGAGCAAACGGCGCCCCTTCTGAGATGGCGCCCATGGCTCTGTCGGAAGTAGTATAACTTGCTAAGTAGTTATGATAAAGGGCGCCGTCTACCCGCGCGTGAGAGGCTCAAAAGCGACGGAGCTGTAAGGTCGACCTTGAAGCGCGCATCAAATGCCGCGTCGCCTCAACGAGGCAAGCGCTGAACTAGCGTGCAAGGTTCCTGCCGAACCGTTTTTACTATGGGACTTTAAGCGGTGACCATATAATTTTATCTTACGCGACGAAAGGGAAAGAGTCGCTCTACAGGTCTATAATATTCAGAATATCGTGAACATGATTACTCTTACATAAAAATCAGCGTCAAAAGTCCCGATTCGGTCACTTTCACACTCAAAAAAATACTT
Organism: Medauroidea extradentata; assembly: GCA_003012365.1. Classification (NCBI taxonomy): domain Eukaryota; kingdom Metazoa; phylum Arthropoda; class Insecta; order Phasmatodea; family Phasmatidae; genus Medauroidea; species Medauroidea extradentata. The sequence continues at coordinate 7,380 of PNEQ01059964.1, forward strand.
GTTAGAAACGATAACAGTTAATGGCAATATTATAGACCTGTACTAAGATCCTTTATTGCTTTTCGTAGCCTAACCGCGTGACAACATGTTGAATGGTTTTCGAATGAAATCAGGATTGTTAAAGGTCTGCACGCCTCTTCACGATTCTAGTAGACGGCGCCCTTAAGGGGAAATGACAGCTGCCGACTAATTTATTTCAGTTTGTGGACTACAATGCATTGAAGTTACATTATTAAAGATCTGGATCCGCTGAGACATAGGGTGCGAGACTGTGGCTTATTTAAAGTTAGTATAGACGGAAGGTCTGTCTTTGTCCGTTAGTAAGAAATTGATTAATCACTTCGGAGGGTTTTCAGATGCTGTCACAGCACTAGCGTACGATTTCTTCTGCCGCCAGAACTTCTATCAGTGAGTATTTTATGCTAGAGCGATGTTAAGTTTTCAGGAACAAAATTTTAACAAAAATATAATAAAAACGTTTATAAAGCCAAAATGGCGATATTTCCTATTTGTACGTTTATAGTAAAATTCCGAACTGGACTGAAGATAGAAAGACCGTCAAGTGAAAATGGAGTGAAGTGCGTTTATAGTTAAATTTTCTGTGCAGTTTGACATGTAAAGATTGAGTGAACCCGGACTGAACAATGAGTGGTGACATCTTCTTGCCAAACATTGAACTAGAACCAATGACTGTCGGAAATCCATGAGGCGGTATTTACGATTTATCTTGTTTGAATTTATTCGTCACGATATTAACTTCTTCCTATTGCACGACCGTTTCTTTTTATAACACTAAGAAAATTTGCATCGATAACATGCAGATCAGAACAGTGGTAGGACGTGTTTGATTTGGCCGTGTAAGGACCCTACAACGCCTCAAGCCCTTGAAAAGTGCATCGCGAAAATGACGTCATACATGCCGCTCTCAGAATTGCCGGCGAGGGCTCATGTACACCCTAGAATGTCGCCTTCAGCCAAAGGCACAAGCCACTTACCCTTCTAGAGCCCTAGATCTGAATTCACAAAGTGCACACTACTTCATGAAGGGCAAGTGATCAAGGGCACTGAAATCGAACACGGCCGTAGTAAGATATATGTGTAGCGCAAGAGGACACTAACTACAGTGCTATGTTGCCACATTGCGCATGGAAAATTCATCCTACAACATTTAGCCACTAACATGATCATCTGCAATTTAGTCCAGGATTCGTGTGGTGTGCTGAATATACGTTTGTTCGTGGACACGCTGTATAGGAAAGCAGCAGTTGTCGCATAGCCAGATGATGCTTGTAGACGAAGTGTGAGAATAAGGCGGCGTTGGTAGCATCTCGGAGGAAGGTGAAAACTTGTTGCGGGTAGTGTATGTGCAGCTGCAGCTGGGTATAGTGCAAGCTCGCGCCGTCAAGGTGACACGCTGCCTTGTTGCGACACGTGGACGCTGACGTCAGCTCGGCTTCACCTCACCTACTTGCGTCTACTAGGAAACTGCAGCTGTGGACTGTGGTTCCTCCAGGTGCAGCCGCCACGCCGTCTCTCAGTGTGTCGCTGCCCGCGGTCCACCACATACTCGCTGCTCGTGTGATATGCGCCCGCCAAGCAAGGTAAGCTTCATTCACTACCTGGGTGGGTGTTTGTGCGCCGGTCAAGCAGTTCTGCTCGTCGCTGGCAGAGGGCCTCCGGCAGGACTCCAGCCGCCACGCCGTCTCTCAGTGTGTCGCTGCCCGCGGTCCACCACATATTCGCTGCTCGTGTGATATGCGCCCGCCGAGCAAGGTAAGCTTCATTCACTACCTGGGTGGGTGTTGGTGCGCCGGTCAAGCAGTTCTGCTCGTCGCTGATAGAGGCCCCCCGGCAGGACTCCAGCCGAGTATCGTTCTGTGCAGACTACTCTCGGGATGTGTCAAGCACTATAAAAATGCACTTTGGGTTGGATTGTCTACATTTTTTCCAACTACGCAAATGAACCATTTCATTCTGCACTCTTAAATGTAAATGTGGAAAAAGAACGTAGAAAAATAATATGGGAGGAAACATTATCCCCCCCCCCCGGCCTCTTCACAACCCCTTCGACAGTTAACGTTAGTTTAAATGCCATAAAAATGTTTTTTTGCTTAGTCGAAGGACGGTTTTGCAATGTTAGGAGTCTACAATAATAATCAGTATAGTTCCCTAACCTAACAAACCCGTCCTTCTAAGCGAACAGCATTCTTCGGCGTTCATACTAATCTTAACTAACCTTAACTGTGACAAGACGCGTGAGTGGTGGAGGCTCTCGTGGCGAACTTCTCCGATCAATGCCGAAGGAAGAACCACTTTTATGCTGCCGAGACGACAGTGGAGGGGGAGGTGCGTCGCTACTGGCACATGTCACGGAGATCTGCGAATAAAGCAATCAGTCATTGCGTGTGGTGACGTGGGTGGTGCGGCTGTGCGAAGAGTCGGTACAAGTTTACCGGCAAACACGTGTTCCCCATTAAGTGAGCGTTATGATCTCACACGTTAACTTTTGAGTACAGTACAATCTGTATACTGTGATTGCTTCTTTAGAGGGCGTGGTAATTCAACGCTAAAAGCATTGATCTATAACTGTAGGTTTCTTGAAGCCAATTTGCTAAAATTAAACAATAGCAATCCTAGACAATAGTTTTAGCCAATGTTTTAAACAAAATTGTTTCCAGTGTTACGAACTTCTGAGGCACAATCTCTGACGCCGGAACCTCGTGCATTTAACAGCGGCGCAAGAGATCACGCGTAACGAGTGAGTAATTCTAGATAAATATTTACTCATAAAGTTGGCGAATACCAATATCTAGGATTGCCATTGAGTATTTTATCCACATTGGCTTCGAAACAAAAATCGTATAAATCAATTAATGTTTTCAGCGTTTATTTATCTACCAGGCACTCTTAAGGTTCTTTGTTTATGTAGAAAAATGGCACGAAACTGCAGATTGAACGAAAAGAAAATACGAACTACTGTTTCGAAGTGCCCATTTTATCTTGAATCACGTACAAGGGCGTTTACTCGTGTAACTAGGTTGGCGTGTTTTGCCCTTTAAAGACTAGAAGTGGTGGAGTGCTGAGTGCGACACATTACGTGCGTTATTCCTAGCCCTAATCTCTATGTGCAAGTCCCTGAACTAGCGTGACTTTCCGTCCGCGGTCTGCCATAATAAAGTTTCTAGGATGTTTTATGCTTCTAACAACGTTTCATCTTCACTCTGTGATTTGGTAAGTTGAAACATCTTTTCACAATTATAAAATATTCGCTTTAATTTCTGAAATGACTTTTTTATTGCGCGGTTTTCTGCAACTCGCCAATATTCGCACGTAATGGAATATGTCAAAAGAACTATTCAGCTTATACTAACCCTTTGCAGGAATCGTCCAAACATCACAGGTGATGGTGCGTTGAGTTTGTATTGTAACTCTGCAGTTTGTCTGTGGACATACATTTACTCTTGCTGTCGTCAACTGTCAATGTAGTTAACACGTGTCAAATATTTAGTGCATGCCGGTTTCGAATCCAACAAACGTAAAACCCTGAAATTCATTTTGACGTTCTGTATCAACATAGCTTATCTATGATGATTCAGCTGACCTATTCGTGACTTAGTTAACTTATTGTGTTACGTTTCGTTAATACCTCAGGTAGCTGAACAGTCACAGCTTCAATAACTTAACAAAGAACTATTTTGACAAGTTAGATATTCCAGTAGATGTTTTCGGAAAGTAACCCGATTAGGTAACGTTAATAATTAATTTATTCTGTCTACTCGAAAAGGGACTTGACTGAAATTTTGCTTGGTTCTCTACTATTCTACTGTGGGTTAACCCTACTCGAAAAAAAGAATAATCTGGTGTTCGTAGACGATACACACGAATTGTGCGAAAACTGTTGACTTATGCACTGCATGCAACATATTAAATCAATATGCATAAAACGAATATTTAGTATTTTTAGAACAGGAAACTTCAGCTGTTTACGCTCAAGAATTACTTATATCACTTTAAGACAATGACTGTATGGGTGTTATATTTGTAGTTCACGTATTAATAACGTGTTTTTGTAATGCTATGCATTTTGTCTTGACGTACAATATCCTCTTGTCTGTGGTTGCCTAACAAATTATTTAACAAATGTATTACGTATCCGGGCGTAGCCTATATTTAGTTCCTGCCATTTTAATACAGATAGATTATTGAGTGTTTGCAAACTACCTAGTAATCAACCAAATCTGATCACAGGCTGTTTCTCCTTGCGTATTGACTTATAATGGGTAAGGTAATTTTTATTTCACGCTTGAATAATATTTTGCAACGTGTTTTTAAGTTATCCGTATTTTATTCCGAATGGGTTGTACGGATGTACCATAAATAAATTCATAATGGAAATTTCCTTTCTCGTGATTATGGAAATTTCCCTTCCTATAATTTACAGTAACGGAGACGCGTGGAATATACGCCACTGCCACGTAATAACTTATTTATTCTGTATGGCCATACTTATTATTACAGTCGTTAACAGCCACGGATGTTACACTAAGGCGCCCGCCTACTGGCCGTGTTTGTGTGAGTGAGGCACGGCGCCAAGGGCGATGTTGACCAGCTCATCTGGTGCGGTATCGCCTCTACCGCAAGACACTGCAACGACGTGCAGCGGTATCGTAGATCACTCGGCTAACTGACACTTTCAGTGGTGACCCAATCTTTTTATTGGTGAAAAGTTTTAAGCAAAGTCCATTGCATGTTCCTAGAGTAGTTTTACACGAATACCTTGAGTAGTTTTTCAGATATAACATGTTTAAAAGCTGTTTTCAGCCATTTTGAGGAACTCCGAAATTATTTTTATAATCGACGTGATGCTTGAAACGACTCTTCAGTAATTGTCTGGAGTGTATTTTCAGGGTTGCTACAGGTCTGGAAAACATGGAAAACCTGGAAAAGTCAGGGAATTTCAAAGTGGTCAGGGAAAACCTGGAAAAGTCAGGGAAAATGATTCTGGCGACTGGAAATTCGAAATAGTAGAACAAACTTTAGACTTAGCAATAAGTTTGCAGGTTTTTGCAGTCATCGTCTAGCTGACTAGTGACAGTTTGACTTATGGGCTGAATTGCATCTTCTTGGCTGCAGGCTTAGCGATTGACTTTTGGAGAGTTGCACAACCATTCACTGTATGAAAATTTTATCTTAGATTCAGAAATACATTTTAAAAATTAGTTCCAGTTATAACTTATTACAGTTCTCTAGATTGTGGTAATTGAATGTGTCGAACACAAGTAACTGTCTGTAGTACATTTTTAAAAAGTTTTTAGAATCAGTCATGCAAATTTAATGAATTTGAACAGTTTAAGTTAAATTATTGTGACTTTTAATTCCACGAAAAAGGTTGGAAATTCATAATTTTTGTCTGTAAAACCTGGAAAAGTCAAGGAAATTTTATCTAGAAATTCTGTATCAACCCTGATTTTCTTTTCATACATATCCACATTGGGCATATGTAAAATAGTTTCTTTAAAAAAAAAAACGTATTTACGAACACGCTGCAACGCTTATATTGGAGCTTTCGATCATTCTTGTTCTGAATAATAGCATTCAAACTTTTTTTTTTCATTGCTCAATAATGCCTGTTTACTATTGCATTGCTAAATAATGGTTGTTTACTATTTGACATTTGCTGAAAATAAGAACTAAAATATCTTACTTCTTCAAGTCAGTGTAACAATGGCTGACTTTTATTTTGACCTTGAGAGTCATAAAATATCAATACAAATTTTGTAAAGGTGGCACTGAAAAGTTTTTTAATGTAATACATAAAGTAAGTGTGTCGTCCCCTACACGCAACTATTTTTTTATGAAACTATTTAAGTCACACATTTGTGTACCTTCGAAAAGAACATATTTAAAACTATGACGCTATAGTTTTCTTTACATTCAGTAGGTTTATTAGTTAAATCATTGTGAGGCTCCTCAAAATGGCTTAAAATTGCTTTTCCAGACTAGCGTATCTGGGAAAATAATAACCGGATTCGAAAATCACAACGATGGAAACGGGTGTTAAGACTTTGAACTATGCCGCCCACAAATAAAATAATGTGGTCACCTCTTAAAGTCCCATAGGGAAAAGGATAATAGAGCACTGCACGCCAGCTGGGAGTTCGCGTAGCAGGGGCGATAATGCACTACGTACGTCAGTCAACGGTACCCTTACCACTCCATCCAGTTTCTGCTTCACACACACAAACGTATCCTATCTCGGGAGTCGTGTATAGGACTGATGAAGTCTAGGCTGCTACACCTTTGGCTGTAGTTTACGTAAAATATTGAAAAACTCACGGACCTCGGAGCTAGAGCTAGAAAAAAGTTAGCGATTTCAATGACCTGCATGCTAGAATCCAATGTCCTATGCATACTCAAGCCCCATATAATCGCTCATTGTCTGCTGTCTGAATGAGTAGAAGGTAATAGACAAATGGTAGAGCTTCGGTATACACAGGGTAATGGATTCTAGTATGTTGGTTGTTGAACTCGCGAAATATTCCTAGCCCACGGTCGTAGAACAACAGGTCTGGACACTCGCCTGGAATCTTGACCCCCTTGTTGTTTGGCTGTAGTTCACCAAGTTACCGAAATATTGTGTTTTATTGGCGCTGCTGTTAGGGCGGTCGAACTCAAACTCCGCCCACTTCCTCCCCACTAAGATAAACAATTTATCAAAACGTATTTTTATCAATTTATGAAATACTTCCTCGTTCACAAATTTAAGAAAACGCTCCAGCAATCTTTATTTACTTTATAAATTTAACAATGGAAAAAAGTGGACGGAGTTTGAGTCCGACCGCCCGGAAAACAGCGCCAAAAAGTACGACATTCTCGGTAATTTGACGAACTACAGCCAAACAACAAGGGGGTCAAGCAAAATACATTGGTAGATAGGAGAGTGTCCAGACCTGTTCTTCTACGACCGTGTCCTAGCCCTATAGCGATCTTGCGTAGCTGAAGTGACGGTGTAGGCTAATGCCATTTATAGCTTGTAAATGTACAACGCGAAATTTATTAGCCGCCAATTCTGACTTGACTCTGTTGGGGAAATTTTTAATCATTGAACTGTTTTTTTCTCTCCTTGTCTGATGAAATTTCGTTGCAGTTAAAAAGCAAGATTTTTTTATTTAAAGATCTGGCGTCGGAGAAATGCACTTAGCCTCGAGTAACATATCTGATTGTTAATCAAGTTGTGGATACCATGTTATTTTGTAACCGCCTTGAATTAGGAAAAAAAGAGGTGTTCATCAGACGTCAGGGTGTGAGGTCTTCAGTGAGCCGTGAAGGTGTGGTGGTTTGTTTTATCAAATATGATCTTCAGTTGGCAGTTCTGACTCAGCTTTTTTCCCATCTGACAAGTGCGCGCAAACAAATTATCAAGAGTGAGTGTTATGTTATCCTTAACCTTGCTTGGGAACAGGTTTCTTCCAGAGGTTTTTATACGTAGCGCGTGTAAGGTTTAGTGTTGTGTCGTGAAGGCGAGCGGGTACAATGCTGGCATTCCATCCTACTTCACCTCTGTGGTCATGTCTCTTCCACCCGCGCAGTCTAGAACACGAAACTGCGACCTGCCGCGTTTAACTCCTTGTTGCATTACAAACTGAGTCATTTTTGTGCGGATGTTATCGTGTAGCAGAAAGAAGCCCACAATAAAACAAAACAGTATTAGCTATTGCCAACATACATAACGTACAGACAGTTCCGTAAAGAAACATAGCCGTATCCCGAATTACGATACGAAAAAAAAAAAAAAAAAAAAAAGTAAGGTAAGTGGGTTTTACGTCTCGTTGACAGCGAGGTCATTATAGACGGCGACACACAACTTAGTTCAATGACAGGGGCTGCACTGTTATGAATCTGCGGAAACTTGCACGGAAGAAATCGTAAATTTATGGGCTAGACAGATGTAAATATTACGGATATATTTTAATAACATCACCGGTAAATCTGAAAATCTGTAGAAATGCAACTGTAGCATTTTAAAAATGTAAATATGGCTCAGTTTTGTGTGATGAAACTGTTTTACGGAAACTTCTGTTGGGTTAGGAACTAAGATTCCGTGAATTAACGGAGGTATCCGGAGAAATTTTTACCGGAAATTCCGTAAATCGACGAATAAAAGTGTTAACAGTGTGAGAGAGGATTTGACCATGGCCTTTGTCAAGGAACCATCCCAGGATTCACCTGGAGCGATTTCAGGAGACCATGGAAAACCGAAATCTGGATGGCCGGAGCCGGGGATCGAACCCGTGTCTTCCCGAATGTGAGGCCAACGTGTTGCCGTTGCGTCCCCTCGCTCGGTACAAGGAATAAAAGAACATGAAAGAAGACGGCAAACAAATAACAATAAAACAAAATATATGACACGTGGCGACCAAAATGGACGAGGACAAACAACTATGGCAACACAATACAAGAGACGTGGATGTATGTGAAGACATGCACCACAGTAACGAGAAAACAGAGGAAAGGTAGCAGGCTTCATACAACAACATATGTTATGTTTCAGGCACATGTACAGATTTAGGAACTTTAGTGCAACACGCCAACATCCGCTCGCACTGGCGTATGCCCACACAACCAGTTCCGTACTGTCATACAAGTAGCCCGGGCCCGAGCTAGTCTCTAATGTTCACAGTTTCTCACTAAGATTGCAGCAGTGAGTAAGCAGGTTTGCAGGAGTCGTTCAAACATCACTTCCTACTGCATGTAAATCTTCCCCAGGACGGTAAGTCACGAATGAAGTTAAATTTCATTTCAAAGGCCGCGGTGACTTAATAGACCATTCGCCCCCCCCCCCACCTAGGCGATCCGGGTTCGATTCCCGGCGTGGTTGGTCCCCGGATTTACGCATGTGGGAATCGTGCCGGACGATGCGGTTGGTCGGTGGTTTTCTCAGGGCTCTCTCGTTTCTCCTGCCCATACGTTACATACACAATGTCACCCCTCACTAGCTCTAAAGACCTCGATGCTTAGTGCTGGCCATAATGTCTGCACGTCTTCTATTGGACATGTTACTTACAAAACGGAAATTTTTGTTATTTGTTTCACAAAATAAATTGTTTTTGTCACAACCCGGAACGAAATTTTAATATATAAAGTAAGGAATTAACATATGCTCGATAGCCTTCCTATTAAATCATACAAATTATTGTATAATAGTAATTGAAACGAAGCAAAATTTATCTGTAATAGTCAGCTTGACGGTAAACGTAAATCAACTGCTGTCGACGGACTAGTTTCCTGTCCTGTGGTCACTCTCCCCTCCCCACTACTTTCCCCGACCCCTGGTCTTCGTCGCTTTCCTTTCTCCCCGCGACCTGCACGAAACTCTGCCGGCCAATTTTATCTGATCTCTGATTGGCGGGCCCGGCGCGCTGGGTCAAGGCCGGCTGTCGCCCAAGGTCGCGCGCCATCTGTCGCACCTCGCGGCGAGCACATGTGAACCGCGCGCTTTTTTGTCTCCGGCCCCCTTTTCCCTCCCCCACCCACCATTCCTATGTTTACACCGCTGCGAGCCATCCTGTTGCGTGGCCTGGCCACTACAGATCAAATAGGAAACTTGAAACTTTTACCGAAGATGCACGACGGCTGATTCAGAAATGTTTTCACAAAAAAAATTATGGGCCCGTAGCTAGTTCTTTAGATCCTCAGATAAGTGCGAGTGGCGAGAATTTCTAGCTGATGGTGCAAACTACAACGGAAATTTCGAAACAATTATGAAATTAAATAGATGGGCATGTAAGTGTGTTGAAATCTGTACATGTTTGGAAGGGATGTTTGGGGACCATGTCATCGTGTGAACGTAGTTTTGTAAACATTGTTCGCTCGAGAGACCCATGTTTAGTCAGCCAAAGTAAATAAAAGTTGGGCGAGATAAGAAGGCGAGACAAACTTTGTTGCCTAATTTCACTAGTTAGGCTGCGTTGGTGTGCGAGAGGCAGGAGCAGCAAGCCATTTTTGGCCATTTTGAGAGGTCCGAAAGTGATGTTTCTGATAGACGTGTGGAATTTTTAAAACTATAGCGACATGTATTGAAGTTTGATTTCTTTTCGTAGATAAACAAACGCAATGCGCGTTGAATAGTTTCGTCCAAAATAGAATAGCCGTAACTCGTTGCAATGCATTTGAAGCGCAGATAGGGAGGCTTCTTAAGACACGTCCATTTCCTCAGTATAGTAGCGATTCTTGCTTACTTAAGGCTCGGTTTCAGTCGCCATATTGAATTTTATTATTTATTTTATTTTATTTTATTTCAGCAAAGAAAATGTTAATTTGGCGACTGTACCGCAAATTCTATTTACTTTAAGCTACAATACAAACATGGCGATATATCTAGTAACGTATAGTTGGGTCGCAATTTGTCATTAATATAAACAAATTTGTCTCACACTTTGCGGCGTAATTATAAGTTAACAACTAAATCGCAGTGTCTTTACTGTAGCACAGTTGAAATAGAGTTTGAGGCATAATCGCATATTTAAAATTTTTCTTCTTAGAATTCCAAAAAAAAAAAAAAAAAAAAAAAAAAAAAAAAAAAAAGTAAATTTCAATATGGCGACTGAAACCGAGCCTTAAGGTCATGGGTTCCTATTTGCGTTGTTTTAGTAAATGTTATTTTTTAAAAATCCTAAATGGGAGCCGCTATCATCAGTCACATAGTAGCCTGTGTTGATAATTTTTTTTAATGTACCTGGCATAATTTTTTCCCGAACAAACTATTGTATGATGTTTGCTAATTATTGACGTATGGCTAATTATTGACTTACGAAGGCATGACATAATTCTGCGCTAAAGTAATCAGTTCGTAGGTTCTTTAAGCCAATTTGCAAAAATAAAAAATCAACAACCTTGGACAGTAAGGTTTAACCAACTTTTTGAGCAAAAATGTTTTTCGAGTAACGCATTTCCGAAGAACAATCGCTGACACCGGAATCTCTTAAATGTAATTGCGTCGGAACAAATTACGCTTAACAAATTGTGCCATTTTGTTTGGCACCACCCTCTTTGTTTACCATTATTTTTATAATGGACGTAGTTTAGTTTTTTTGTTTTGTAAATAAGGTAAAGTGTCCCCAGTCTGTTGCCTATTTCTTTTGTAATACAGTATTGTCATTTCGAACTAATTTTTTTTATTGAAATATGTTGTGTTATAATAATTTAGCTACGTAATGTGTAAGAACACTAATATTTCATTTTTTTAAATATTTGTAATTCAATTTTACAAAACTTTCCTTTATGTAATAGTTGTCT
>PNEQ01059965.1:0-18668 GCA_003012365.1 Medauroidea extradentata
CGCACTTTTAAATCTACATTTTCAAGCAACAATGATTCTTCATCGCTAGAGGAAGACATTCTCGCAATGAGAGTTGAAAGCTTACTAAGCTTTATTTGTGAACACCCAACACTAACCGCAAGCGCTTGCAAGTGCTGGGAGCAAGCCTTACGAAACAAGTACCTTGCAACCAGCTTTCTTTGTGAACGCACCCTAACACTTATAATAACAAAAAAAAATTATTTATTTGGGCTATAGAAGTAAAGTTTTGAGAGTTGCGAAATGTTTACACCAGTTTTTAATTACATGGACGTTTTAGTATTCAAAATTGTAAAGACTAACTCACAGAAAGCTGTAAGCACTAAGTAGTGTTCAGTTTATCCTGAACAGTCTATCTATATGAATGGACGTCACTTGAAAAATCATCTGCAGCGATATCGATTGTTGAGCTTGTGCTTATAGTTCTTGCAGCACATAGGTTTTAGGAATATTTTTATTACCCACTTTGCTTACACCCTCATCTCAAAATATGTAATGCTTTATAAGTTAGTGACTTTACAGTGTTTTCTATGCTACTGTTAATTTGATCAAGGAATGCTTAAAACTGTCATCCTAATTTCTCAAAGAAATTTCACACACATTCACAACTTATCCGAGATTCGATTCCTAAACCATTAGACGACATAAGCAACAGTGTCTGCTGCCTGATGAGCAATAAATAAACCGTATAAACAGGGATTATCATTCAATGCTGTAAGTACCGGTAGTTAAAAGATATATTTTCTACTCGATATATCTTGAATGGTAAATTTACATTTTTGAGACCCGAAACGTTTGCCAACGAGCAATGGGTACCAAAATAATTTTTAGCCTATACAGACCTAAATAACAGACACTATTCAACTTACAAACAATATAAATTATGTAACATTTGACAAATTATTAGACTTACATAGTTTTTGTGTAAAGATTAAAAAATAATTTCTGTGTAACAAATTGAAAATCAAGTAAATCAATAAGCTTACATAACAAAAATTTTAACCAATTTGTAAAAATGAAAAATAAATAAATCAAATCAGGAAAAAACAACTTTCTGGTGTGAATTCACGACTAGAACTATAAGAGGCACATTTGTTGCATTGCAGTTTTTTTTTACTCAGTAAAATGTTCAGGGTTGCAACGTAGCAATTTGCAATTACTTTGCTTGCAGCAAGTAACGTTAGTTCGGTAAGTTGGGCAGACTTCGTAGAACAGACCACAGCATTTTTCTTACTAGAGTTTCGAGGAACATCAGAGAACTTTCTGGGTGTTGAGCAAATACTCTATTACAGGGTTCGCCTCATTTCGCCACTTAGGACTTCTTAATGGCACGATAGTTACCCTCCCGGGCTGTTTAACACAATTGGTCATCGAGTTACATGTTTAATCCAAACGCATGCCGTCCCTGAAAATAACGCAGTAAATTGGACGACGCATCTGTCGAGTTTAATGAGAAAATTTTCCACAGACGTGTGACCGGAAACGTTTAGTTGAAGAAATTAGTGGTCAAACAGCGTTAAAAGAAAGCATAATTAGAGATGATTTATCACGGGAAAACTTGACTGCTTGCTAGGCTTGTACATGGAGCTGTTACCTATTTGACTGAGCTGAGCAAATGAGAATCCTCCTATTGTAACATTTCATACCTGTTATTGGTCTGTAGACAGCTACGTTGTTAGTGTCTTTTAATGTTTCTTGCAATGGGCCAGAATAACGTACTGTACTATTGTGGACATACGACATTGCAATATTATGTAGTCCCAGAAATCTTAGAATGAGACTAAGAAAAACACAATCGAAAAAGGAGAAAGCAAGCCTAGTTTAGCTGTAGTCAACATACCCATAAACCAAAACAACAGAATATAAAAAAAAAAAAACGTAAGAAATTGGGCCCTAGTCAACAACAAATAAAGGAAAATAAAATACATAAAAATTAAAGTCGAAATACAAAAACAAAATAATCTGTAAAACTCGGGACACCGCAATTAAGAAAAAACAGACAATACTGGGATGAAAACAATGTTGTAACACAAGACAATAACAAAGACGTCGTCACAAACAACAGACTTAGACGACAACGATGAAAAGACAAAAGAACACATGCAGTAGATTTCTAAAGACCTACTTTTCTCGACGTTTCGGGAGCTGACATCTGCTCCCGTCTTCAAGCGAACTTTCATAATTATGTTTGTCAACATAATTTTTTGTTTGCAATGGATAAGCGTACATATTTATCGTTATTCCTTTTTTCCTTCAAATGTTGGAGTTTTATCCAACCTCATCGGAAATTCAAATCCTTCAAACTCGTCATTAGGTTCCTGTTTTCATATTATTCATACTGTTTGACTTTATGTGTTTTTTTTTTCTACTGGATGTATCGCAGACAAAATAGACCATAAGAAACATATTTGATCATTATTTCGAACATTTATAACTGCGTGCTTATATTAAATTTTTTGTGGAAGACCAACATATGAACTTCCTTTTAATGGATTATATTTGTTTGTTCGGACTTCTAAATAAATTAATTTTGTTGGTCGCCTAAATGTTTTACTTCTTTAATTAATATTCTTCTAGATCGGTGGTTATTAAAATAATTTCATTTTCTGTTTTAAAAGCTGTTTATTGATATTCTACATTAGAAATTGGTTTCCTTTTATATTGAGTCGTAAAATGTAAGTTTACTTTTAAATTATTTCGCTCTAATTGTTCTTTTATTTTAGTTATTACTAGAGCCCACGATTTTTGGTCAGTGATTGGCTGTTTTTAACTCTCTGCGTCTAGGGTTCTACTCGCAAATCACAGACGTGTGGTGTCGCAGTAACCTTGTTCCTGTTGGTACAGTCAAATGAGCCACGTCTGTGCAATAATACACTCTGCCAATAAACATGAAGCAAAGCTTCGTTTTAAAAGTTTTTGTTCATGTGATCGTTTTTAATAATAATTACACGTTTCACACTTAATTTGTTTCTCTCGCGGTTTATTTCCTTTGCAACAATATTTCCTTTAAATTAATATACATTCCAAGTGTTATGAAAAAGGTCGCTTATATTTCCCCTCGATAAGATTTTGTTTTTGCCATTCTGTGTTCATTTAATAAACAAAAAGTGTTTAATGAAAAGTAACTTTCTTACGTGCGGTTAGATAAGTAGCAAAAATCTTACATTCTTTATCTCGGTCTGAAACAAGAAGTTGAGAAAGCATGTCGGATTTTTCCTCGTCGAACTAGCGAGTTATAGGATTACATTTTCAGAGGTAATTTGACTAGAAAAAACTAAAAATAAGTTTATTTTTTGTATATGCCCTATAATTGAAATTTGAAATAATTTTGTTTTGCTTTTTTTTTTTTTAATTCTTAAATGGAATAAGTGACAGAAATCATAGATAGTCACTATATTAATCAAAACTTTCATTTTTTGAATTGTTTTGTTCGAGAAGAAAATGTTTTATTACAACATCACAGTAGTTGTCAATGAAAACTATATGAAATTAAAAATTTGGGAAACTGTAAAATTTGAATAATTCGATACTGATTTTCGTGGATATAGAGTTTTAAATCCGTATGAAAATCCTCAAGAATTTGAAATAGAATTTCATAAATATATTGTCTCTGAATATTAAAATTTATTGAAAAATTACTTGTGTTTTGAATAATTTTTTATTACTTTTTATACAATAAATACATCACTATACAAACTTAACGAGGTTAGTGAGGTTAAGAAATGTTCCGATCTTACAACAGATAAACTCTATCCAATACATTGTGTTGAAATGTTGGAAACGCGGTTTGGACATAAAGCAGTTGTAATTTCAGAAAATTGTAAAGTAATAGGCTATTACCAGACGGATATGCTCGAAAACTCGCTGATAAAGTTTTACAACATGCAAATACTGTACAAATGGGCTTTGTTTATGATGGAATGAAAGATTATGGTAATAAACATCTGCATTCAATTTTTGCATTACAATTTAATTGTTTTTTTGTGTTTTAACAATGTTTGTCATTTTTATTGTAAGTTCGTCACATATATAGTTGAATGTAAAATTATTACTCCGTAATTAATTTTTTAACAACATTTTTATCGTTTAATGGTGATTTTATTTGAAAATGACTGAATTAGAAATTGTGGGAACACACTTCATTTTGAGGATTTTTTTTTAAATCACAGAAACGGCCACTGTGTTCGAACATAGAAACTTACACTACTCCACAATATGACCACAACCTACTGAGATGTTTTTAAAGTGACTCACAGGTTGTCTTCCGGCGATCTTTCATTGTCCTACGAAGATCCAGGTATTTTGAGCTCTTGCACCCCATGCGTGAATAAAGAGAAACTTGTAAAATTCGCGTTTTCGTTTGAGCATACGCTAGAATCCAAGCAACTGAAAGTTCGTGTCACGTTCGTAATTGGTCCTAGACTTATTTAACACCATTTAGAAAGAAAGCCGAGCCAATAATGAAGACGAAACTAAATGCAGGTTCACCCACGTGGTATCGCTGTACCAGCGAGCAGCCAATGAGCATCTGCTGTCTACTTGAGCAAACAGATATTTTTCATGTCCAGTTTACATGTCAGCGACCCAGCGAATTTTTCCGGTCTGCAGCAATAGCAATAAATACTTGTGGAGAGGAACCAAATGAGGAGGCGCTGAGGTAAAACACTAGACTCGAATTCGAGACGACTGGAACTCGATTCCCGCTCCCAGGGGCGGATCCAGCTCTAGGTTTTAGGCGGAGGAGGGCCCATTCCTTAAAAAGTGGCTATGCCCACACACCGAGCCTGTTCTTCCCGGGAAAAATTTAGTGTTTAAGGTGGAAAATGGTGATATTTAAAGGAGTTTCCTAAACAAAACATTTAATATGCCTCTTCAAAAATGTGCAATATTTTAAGGGTAAACTATAGATAAAAGGTTAATAGGGGCCACAGTCGCCCCCCCCCCTTTTTTTCCTTGGATCCGCCATGGCCCGGTCCTACCAATCCTAATTTGTCTTTCATGATTTCACGAAATCACTTAGGTGAAATCTAAGATGATTCTTAGAACACACCCTGACAGCTTGCTTCGCTTTATATTCCGTCTCTAATGGCCTCGCTGATTACTACCTACGTACAGGTGATTCCGGCTAAAGTGAGAACTTTTGAAACCCTAATTACTTTTTACTTTCTTAAAATGTGTACTTTCCTGCACCTTTTTAATAAAAGCACAGCAACCTAAGAAACAATAAACGTGTATAGATAGTGCCGTACTCAAAAGTTACCACCAAAATCCACAATAAATGATATTTTAAAAATATTATTCTGGACAAAATTCGTTGCTCCATTACAGGGTCACATCTACACGTCATCCCTTTCATGTATATCTGGTGCTCTAGGCTGGGGGTTGTCGATGGGCTAGTACTCCAACTCCATACTGTACTCAGAATCATCACTGAAACGGTGCAAGGATATTCTTGTATAGGCAGATCGAGATAAAGTGAGTAATTTTTAAGTCCTAGTTACTTTTTTCCTTCTAGTTAATTTATAGTTTCCTGCCACTTTTTAGCCTACCGTAAACAAAACATCCTAAGTAACAACCAAAGTGTGTGTGTGTGTATATATATGTGTGTGTGTATATATATATAATGCCTTACTATAGGTAATTCGGAATCGGAATAAAGTGAGCACTAAAGATTTAACCTATAAAAATATTACTATAGGCCATTCGGAATAAAGTGAACACTAAAGATTTAACCTTTGAAAAAAATCACTAGCTGTTACTGCATATAAGCCAACATTAACAATAGTTACATTATTGTTTGTATGGTTGGTAGCGAATAACTGCATGTAGTCCCGTGTATTTTCTTATTTGAATACAGCATTAGTGAAAAAACATCAATTGCAAACGACCTCTCTGTATTTAATATACTTTAAAATATGTATTTAATTTCTTACTGACATACCTACTGACTGTATAGTTTTAATTAATTAGCGGCAGCACAATGCGACGCAACCGAGTCGATTATCGTTGGCACATGCCGCTAGTGCTTCGCGCCACAGAGGTAGTTTGAAATTTCACCGACAGATGGCATCAGAGTTAGGTTTTCGCCGCTTGGAGGCGAATTGCGCCATTCAGTTTGTTTGTCCGTTATGTAATGAATATGTGTTTCTGATAAATACATATAAAAGTATTATAAGTGACTGTTCATGAATATCATTGATAAATTGTGTGAAGTCATTAGTAATTTAAGTTGTTGTTTTATGATCGCCAGCCTGAGTATCTGGAAATAGAAAAAGCATTTTTTCCCCCTGTTTCAAACGTTAAGAAAATACGTTATTTATTGTTTCTCTTTACGTGCGTCGTCGTCGTTCATTGCAGTATGTTGAACGGAACTTGAATTCTTGAGTTGCGTGTGTCGTGTTTTTAGTGACGGTTTTAATTTAAAAGTTCGAATATACTGTGCATGCATTTACGAGATTCGTAACGGTAATAGCGCCGTTAGAGTAGACGCAGAGAAACCAGCAGTGTTATAAGATGTTTACTCGCAGGTATTTATAACTAAGATTACTACTGAGTATAGCACATATTCAACACACACATGCATTTAATGAGTACACTTTGTAGCTAAAATTTATCGGAGCACTGTAACGTAAATGTAAACATTGTACAAGACTATGTAAATAAAAGCACGTGGCAATGTTGATGTTTAAATGTAGCGGAAATATATAAACTGGCAGAAAATAGAAATTAATCAGGGCTTTTTTGAGTGCTCACTTTATTCCGAATCACCTATAGTCGGTGTTGCATTCAGGATTAACCATAGTTGCTTTAAGGCCTGTACACAATTGAATATTTTGGCATTTGACTTTACGTTTCCGTTACTTTATGTACTTCGTCAATACACAATACAAGTTAAAGTAACGACGGTTGAAAAACTATTGGAAATTTTTTTTTTGAAACGAAAGTATTGTGATATAAATAATTATATATTTACCGTAAAGGCATATCACGTTATATTAAAATAACAAACCCAATTATTAACATTTTTAATTTATTATAATATTTTTCAGAACAAAAGCAACACCATCTGTTGGCGCAACTTAAAGTTAATTTACAAATATTTTTCCAACGCTACTTACAAGGTTTTTCGAGCACATTTAAGAAAAACCTGTTACTGTTTCACGAAATCCCAATACTGGAGATCAAAACTGTACTCAGAAATAAACCTTTTTCGTTCTAGCATTCATAATCAGCTGGTTCTTTGCGAACGGCCATCTTGACTTTGACGTTAGGTTTCAGTTTATCGGAAACGTACAGTCAAGGCTGCTTGACATCAGCTTTGGAGACGCCATTGTGTACGACTCCATAAGAAGCCATTCATTGAAAGCTATCGTGAAGTCGAATGTTAAAGTCAAATGCTAAAAATTTCAATTGTGTACAGGGCTTTACTGCTTGTATGGTTGGCAGCGAATTTCCGACCGAACATAGTTCCGTGTATTTTCTTATTTTAATAAAACAATGCTGAAATAAAAATAACTGAAATCGACATACTGGCATTTAATACGACTAACAAACTCTGTTTTATCAAACTACATAGGTTCCTACCAACTGCACAATTTATCTTATACGCGCAAACATTAAATGACAGTGTCCAGACAGGTTAGACATTTCACGTCGGTAGCCGTTAATCGCGGAAAGATACGAACTGGCTGAAAATAGAAATTTAGCAAGGTATTTTTTAGTGATCGTTTTATCCCGAATCGCTTATACACAAGTCGGCGGATTTTAACATACAGGACACTGAACTCACGAAATATAGGCCTACCTTCCGAATATTTTAGTGCATTTATTGTTGTTGCCAGCGTACGAGTGCATACCAAAAAAAAAACATGTATTTACTTACTAAACTTTCGTACGTCCGACATTTTATTACAGCGGTGGAGCTTATATCAGCATCACAAAATGTTTGGTGCTGAAATCTTTAGCAGCATGCCGATAATGATGTATGTGGGGACGAAGTACTAGGCTAGATTACAAGGAGACGACAGGGGTAACATATTTAATAACTAACGACGCCGCTATGAAAAATTGAGGAGAAAACAGGCACACGGCTCCAACCCTTTTTCTGCGGAACACAGGGTATAGGCGTACCTAAAAAAAAACTTGCACTTCCGCACAAAAGGGGGGACTCTAAAAAAAACTCAAACCAATCCTGTGCAAGAATAATTACGCAACCAGTTCCCCAATCTATTTCTGTAGGCACTGTGTATGAACAAAGACGCGCAGAAACTAGTCAACCACGAATACACTGCGTCCATTCATTTCGCGCCCAAAGAAAAATTGTATACTACAATCCAAGTTAACACTTGAAAGACACATCTGTATGTGTCTATTGACTAAGTAGTAATATAGAGGCTGGTTTCACAGTCGTCGAATCTTTTTTCGCTCGTTTTCGCAATGGGCGATCGTGGTGCAGTGCCACGGTAGTATTTACTTGAGGATTTTATACGCTGAAAGTTACATGAAAACTTTTAGAACAAAACAGGTAGCCAAAGGGGGATTAATGACAAGTGAAATTAGACGGGGGGAGAAGTGGACGCTTAAAGGTACTTCACCAAGGACGCCTAATTCTCTTTCATCAACTCTGGGTGTAGTGTTCCGACTGCTGAAACCCCTTCTTGGGAATCCGGGCTCGATTACCGGTGGAGTAACTCTAGGGTTTCGCAGGTGAGAAAAATTACGGGCGTTTCTGTTGGTAGTGGGTTTTCTCGGGATAATCCACTTTTTCCCCGCCTCTCACTCGGCCGCTGCTCCACGCTCAACCCGCACTCAGACCTGGCCAAAATCTTTCCACATCTTTCAAACTCCGGCGATGTATCTCACGGAGACCTGCCACAATAGCTTTATAACTGTATGCGGTTCTTACTTTTTACCTGGGAGAATGTACTTTTAAATACATAACGGCTGCTAGTTCTCATTTTACGTGTTCGTCTACCTCGAGCTACACCTGCGACAATTCCGACAAACGTAGCAGTGTAATCAGACCATTGTGTGTAGTCATGTGAGAGATAGGAAGAATGGAATTTTTCCCCCCTCTCCCTTAGTCAACTGTTTATGTTGGAAGTAGAAACATCCAGTGTTGCCAACTTAGTTGTGTTCCAACCAAGTCAGGTTGCAACTAAACTTCAGAACTGTCTGTAAGCGAAAGTTGAAACCGTATGTTAAGAAAGGAAAAACTAACTTCATTCGAAGTTTACCGAAAGCACACGAAATGGGTTCTACGTTACAGTACTCTTCAGAGCACTTGTTGAAACGCAGTTTTTACATTCTTGTACTGTCATAACTAAAACTAAAAATTGGGGAAATTGTATGGGTGGAGTAATTTGGCACTATTTTAGAAAAACCGTGAAATATGTACGGGTATTTTAATTTATTTAATCGAAGCGGAAAGCTACCATGTAGGGTTCTATGAACATCAACATTTTATCCGACACATATTTTACTTATTTTCAACTCTAAAGGATCGAACTTGGAAGAGAATTATTAAATCCCTTTTTATGGGTGTTCCATAGAAGTGAAAACCACGATAGTCCGTTGAGTTAAGAGATATAACGTAGACTCATTGAAAACATTTCACTTTTCTCCCGCACAGGTGACAAAAATTTTCAAAAATCATATAATTACTTTTCGGGTAAAAACATGATTCCGTTCTGCGTACGGTACGGCATAAATCAACTTTCTCTAAATTCAGTTTAACTACTGTTCAAGGTGCTCAGAAAAGATACCTAGGTAGGTATTTAAAAAATCAGTTTATCATTTAACAATAAGGTTATGGGAATAATGTCCTAAAAACAGATTAAATGATAAAAAAAAAAGGACGCACGGATGATTGTGAAAAAAATTCAACCTAGGGAACATATCACTTAGGTAATTTTATTTGCCGTTAAATGACGAGAACCTTAAACTTTATTTCATCGCAGACGTCCAAAATTGGCAGTAACTATCCCTACAATATTTGAAAAAGAAATTTAATATAGTTTTTGGTTTTACTGATTAGCAGTTCTGCATTTTGGAAGGAATTGTTTAGTTCGTTTTCATTCGTAAATTAAGTGCTTACATTAAAAATGTAAATAAAATTCTTGGGTTATGTAGGTTTACTCAAGTCACCAACTGTGTATGTAAATCGGGGTACCGTAACTTAATTGGACTCTTTTGATAACTCTACTCGGGTTACTATGTGAACATCAAGCTTAATTACTGCTGCCAACGTAAGTTAACTGGTATGCAAACGGAGGCCATAAAACCAACAAGCTTCTAACAATTTGTTCAGGAATGTGTGGAACTATATCACATGCATACGAATTATTTCGGTAAAACTACAGCCGCGGTTAAAAGCAAAATGTACTATTAACAAGATCACTACATAATTAGTATCATTTTGGTACATTTTGCTGCAGTTGCTTAGCAACATTGCAAAAAGTTTTGGAGGAATTCACTCAGTCACACACATATAAAACAAACAAAAATATATATTATTTTGTTTTTATATATGTCAACTCATAGCCTACAAACATTGTTACATTCTGTGAAATTTTTCGGTTTGGTGTGTCAGTTGATTTTAGTGGCGTACATAAAACCGTAATGTGCAAATTTTGACGTTTACGACCCATTACGCAAAAACTATCAGAGATACACAAATCTCCTAAGAGGAAGAATTAATCACAATTTATGTCTAAAATAAGAATAAAAATATCTGGTACAAATATAAAAATAAAAAAGACGAAAACTGAGGTGAACTAGAAATGGATACACACATCACATTAAAGAAAATAAATCTTCCACCCATGTTAACGCAGCAGTCAGTCAGGAATGTTTGGTACGTGAACAGACGAGTCTACCCATGAGTCACTGTACAAATGTTCCGGGCCAAGCCGTCTATAGGACGAGAACTCTGCTTCAGAATGATGACACTAAAAATCCCAGAGACCTGGAGGTTTATCCCAACACTCCAGGAACATCAGGAAAGCATTGCAAAACTGTGTCGAGTTGCGAGTTGGTTTGTCGAATTCTGCGCGGAATCATCGGTTGTGAGGAATTTTTTTTATTTGTAAAGAAATCCACATAACAGTATTAAACTGTTATAAATTAAATTAATTTATGAGATTGGTATAACGTATCAATGTATAAACTATGACTGGAAGTTAAAATGCCGGCTTTAAAGTGTCGTTGGCATTAAAAATATAATTATTATCTTATTTCAGGAGTACCTTGTCAGCACTAAACTTTTACAGGCATTTATTATTGCTGGTGGGTGTGACTGAGTACAGAGCAACGCCGGAATGAAATGTGGGGGAAAATGGAGAGCACAGCGAAGAACAGAGACGTCATTTAGGGGGGGGGGGGCAGGGCGGTAAATGCTCCCCCCCCCCTGGATTTAGAATTAAGTGCATAAAATTATTTTTTTGTATTTTGTCATTTAAACAATGCTAACTTAAGTACATAAAACTGTAGGTTTGATTAATACAGTTTCTAATTTAACAAGGTCACTGCCACCGAAAAAAAGCTTGTCCGTCCCCCCTAGTAAAACCTGAAATGACGCCCCTGGAGAAGAATCGTCGACCAACCGTATCGTCCGGAAATCGAATCCGGATCGAATAGACAGGAGGCAAGCTCCTTAGGTGAATCTGGCCATAGTCACTCGCTAACCGCGGCATCTTACATGGTAATTTACCGAATGGTCGGTAATTAGTTTCATTTATGACAGGTAATGATTTGTAGATTGTATTGTACCCTAAAAAATTAAAAGTATGCTGGACTAAGAACGCGATCCGTTTCCTAATTTAAATGACTATGTGCTGCGTCCCTCAATGATATAAATAACTACACAATTCGACGATTGAAAGCCAGACATCCCAAGCCACGAAACATCACAGTAGAAATAATCAGTCACCTACGTAGGTATGATTAAAACAACTTCTTTTTAAAATTTGTGAGAAGAAAATTGGCATAATTTCTACGAAAAATTATTTCCTTAAATTATTGTCTTCCTTAATTAAGAGGGCGTGGTACATAATTCTACGCTAAAAGCATTAATCGATAACTGTAGGTTCTTTGAAGTCAATTTGCGAAAATTAAACAATGGCAATCCTAGACAATAGTTTTAGCCAAAGTTTTAAACAAAATTGTTTCCAGTGTTACGAACTTCTGAGGCACAATCTCTGACGCAGGAACCTCGTGCATTTAACTGCGGCGCAAGACATCACGCGTAACGAATGAGTAATTCTGGATCAATATTTACTAATAAAGTTGGCAAATACCCTTCTAGGATTGTCATCGAGTATTTTATCGATATTGGCTTCGAAAAAAAGCGTAGAAATCAATTGATGTTTTCAGCATTTATTTATCTACACGCACTCTGGGCACGTAGAGAATCAAATAATCCTATTTTAGAAAAGCCAATTGTTACTGATTTTGAGAGATATTTTAGAAAATTCTAGAAAAGAAAATATATCTATAAACCGTCTCAGAGTAATGCTATTAAAAAAATGTTCTCAGAGTTACTTATTTCTACACGTATAAAATTTCCGCTTATTATTTAAAATTGTCACTGGATATTTTATGCATCCAAGGCCAACAACGCACCACGCCTCACTATAGCCTTTAGCGGCAAATCACAGCTAATGGCGCGCTTCTTAATAATCAAACCTTTAGTTGTAACCCTAACATGAGGTAAATATTAAGAATGGCTACCCTTCGTCTACCGGCCAAACCATTGATTTTAGAGGTGAAGTATTCATAATGAAAATGGTTTGTCAGTGGATAGTAGTAGTCCCACGTAAAAAAAAATCGTTTCGTTACGTTAGTTTAGGTACGGTAACCTACATAACGTTAGATTAGGTAACCTAACTTGATCTAAACTTACCTAACGTTAAGTTATCTAACCTAAGCTAACGATTTTTTTACATTGTACTACTAACCACTGTAGAAAAATTTCTCAATAAACTACACCTCAAAAATCAATAGTTTGCTTGCCGGTATACGATGAGTAGCTGTTATTATTTACCGACCGCAAAAACCTAATTTTCGGCCTCGAAAAAATACGTTTAAGATAACCGGAGGATCCGAAATTGTTAATCACGCGTGTAACATCCTATCGACTGAAATTCCTAACAGATGTCACTCGAGCACGTTTAGCAGTTTTCACATAAACTTAGTTTAGCGTCACCTAGGGAAAAGGTGACGGATATATATTTGCTCTCTTCTAGAAAAAAAAATATCGGAAACTAATATCTACAGTATTTTTACGCTCAAGAGCCTGCGCCAGTTTGAGAAATTAAGGTGGCCGTCTGCCCAGGCCTCAGAGCGGCGTGCAGAGCTTCCGTTGTTGCCAGATTATTCTATAGCTGATCATCACACATGAGAGATGTCTATTTAGGAATAGCATTTAAAGAGCGTTGCGCGAGTATATACCGACTTCAAGTTCGCAAGTTAACATTAAAGCATATTTTATAGGAATCAAAAATTGCGAAAATATGTGTTTTTTGCAGACATTTTTTTAGGTATGTAAATATTGGCGCAGAATATTTGCAATTATTTAGGCGTGTATAATACACCTTTTTAATACGTCACAAAATGATAGTCACCAATGAGAGTTTCCTACAGGCAAGTTGTCGGAGAATAGACTGCGCGCCACTTCAGTGACTTGCACCTAGAGGTTAGGAAGAGGCGCGATACGCGTTCTGTACCGTCCTTATTGCTTCCGCACTTCCAAGATCGGAACGCGCAAAATAAGTTATGGTCTCCCAGACGGCCACCTTAAGGGCGTTCAAGTGGGGAAATATCATAATTTAATATTTGTATGAAATAGTGTTAGTTTTGTAGACATTACCTAAGAGTACATTTTACCTCTAACGAAAAAAAAAAAAAAAATAGCTCAGCTAGTATTTCTCGTAATGGCACTTCAAAGACGAAATTTGCATATTTTTACTTCATACAAAACTTGAAAACCAGTTATATTGAAATGGAAAAAATCACATCAAAACTACACGTCACCGTCTACGGCTTTAAGCATATAAAAACCCATTATAAAATATTTTTGTATTTAAAATAAATTTCTAAAAGTAACAAATAAAAAATTTCAAAAATTGAAAATTCTTTTAACATAAAAATTTTTTGTTATGAGTTTATATGCTACAAGCTATAGACAGTGACGCGTAGTTTTGATGTGATTTTTTCCATTTCGATATGTTAACTGGTTTTCAAGTTTTGTATTAAGTAAAAATATGCAAATTTTGACTTTGAAGTGTCATTACGGAAAAACTAGCTGAGCTTATTTTTTTTCGTTACAAGTATATGTACTCTCAAGTAATGTGTACAAAACTAACGCTATACATACAAATACAAAATTTTAATTTTTCCCCACTTGAACAACTTTAATCCAGCTGACCACTTTTCAGTTGGCATTGGGTCTGTTTGTTAACAAGTAATAAAATTTAAAAAAAGGCGTGTACACACACAAAATAATGTCATGTGCAACTATTCTCGCTAAAGAGCTTGTTACGTCGACTCCTCCCTCAACCAATCATCCAGGATACACGGTATTAATTTGCGCTGAAGAGGGGTGAATGGTAACTGGAAAAGAGGGAGGAAGCGACGCGATAATCTTTATCGGCTGTTGACATTTGACGATCGTTCGCAACACGCGCCACAGCCACATGCGTACCAAACTACAGCTGACAAAATCCAAAGCTGTTCAGGACAAAGCAACTGAACAATACCAACAACGTTTACGATGCACTCAGTTGAAAGAGTTAAACTTACCAGTTCAGAAGGCAACAGCGGCTTCGTAAACAAGTTTATCCTTGATGAATGAGCACAACGTAAACACACATCACAGTTTCTACATTACAAACAGTTACTAGCGAAAGCTACCACTCAAGATTTAAAAATATATATTCGCCGAAAACGCGGGATAAAAACAAACTACCAACGTAATAAAAATTTCTTATCGGCCGTCACGTAGTAAAACAGAATATGCTATGCACAGCTGATTTAAAATACCGATAATTGCAAATGTGGTTTATTTAGCTCGACCGTACAAGGTTGTTTCAGTGTTCCAACACTTCTTTACCGTCACATTTTATAAATCGTACCGGTGCCGAAACCTACGGAGCGTGACGGAAGCCGCACACGGCGCGAAGCGTAACGCACAAGCATAGCTTATTTACAAATTTAAAAAAATTACGCTCACGACCAAGCAAGGCGTCTTGGCACGTCCGCGCTACCAACGTTCTCTGCCAACGGTCGAGCGCCAACTGAGCAGCTTTGAGCTGCGCGCCCTACGCTCGCTCTCTCTCTCTCTCTGTTTAACCGTCTTCCTTCTTCGCCCCCTCCGGTGGCAAGCACATGGCACGCTCGGCCTCGTCACCGCGTACCCCTCCTCCTGCCCTTCCAGACACACTACCCCTTCGCCGAGGTCACTGGCTCCGTCCTGCCTGTTCCGATGATTTTGTTGAAGGCGTACGACGCACCGTCATGAGATATCGGATGACTTAGGTATTCGACTCCTCTCCTTCCGGGGTGGATCCTGATTAGGAGTCTACAGGATACATGATCTCACACCTTTCTCTCCCCCCCCCCCCACCTTTTTAAAAAACAATTTGCACTGATAGCAAATTGATTCGTCAGCATTTTAATACTGATATGAGCGTGGTGGAGCAGTGGTAAATCACTCGCCTCGCATTCGGGAGGATCCGACCATCCTGATTTCGGTTTTTTAGGGTTTTCAGAAATCACTTCAGGCGAATGCTGGCCCTGACCGACTCCTACTCCCTTCCACGGTGTACCTCAAGGCCTTGTGCTGTTCGAGAGCACGTAAAACCAACTAAATTAATTAAATAAATAAAATAATAATCTGTGGTCTGTACCAGTTAGAGCTAGTTTGGACATTTGATTTCGACTTTGATATTCATTGCAGTGAACTCCCAATTATCCACGGCGGATTATTTGTTTTGCGGCAAATCTGAACAAAAATATTACACTTTAAACGCTTTTGAATGAAGTTTAAAAATAATAAAATAACTATAATAACTAGGATATAGACAATTTTCACCCAATACAACTCGTTGCAAAATTATATTTTACATGTATATGTTATGAAAAGTAATGCAGCGTTTTTTGTGGCACGATGCTAAGAGCCGTCCAGTATCACTCTGCCGGACTCTGCCTACCTCAAAGCTCCGGCGGCAGCAAGGATACGACGTTACAGGTTAAATTATATTCCTAAATATCTCGGTCTCTTTCAAACCTACATATATGCCACCACTGACTTTTTTGTTCAGTACGATACGGCCCACACTGCTACGGAATCTTTTAGCAAGCTGTATCAATACCCTGAAAACTATGAGCAAATAAGTGTTTTCATGCCGACTAAACACTCGAAAGCCTGTATTCATAAAATTCTTTTCACAGTTTCGTTTACGTCGCAGTATTCTCCTCTTATCAATGCAGAAAATGGGTTTCATCCGAAAGCGATATCTCAAAGGGTGACAGAGTTACACGGAATTTAGTTTAACATGTAAAACCCTATCCTTGCTCCCGCCGCGCTCCGAGGTAGGCAGAAGCCTTAACTAAAGAAGTGGATTTGGTATTCTTGCGACGTGCTCCTGAGACATTGCACGTAGTAATCAACGTTTGCGGTTACTCAACACAACAGCAGTTTCCACCGTAAGACATGTGAAAACAGCATGTTTGACTACAATGACGGATTATCCCCTATTTTCAATTACCCGAGGCGTCTGTTCTAGTGATTACCGCAGAAAATAAGACGCCTGTAATTTCTTTTGATCAGTTCTGTATCTTAACGAAGATAAATTTTCATACGTATGAGTTCACTGTCACATTGCTTGTGCAATGATTTTATTTGGCACTGAAGAGCAATAAACAACACTCTCAATATATATTTAATTTTTATAACACTGGTTACTTATTACAAAGTAAATGTTTGTGTTTCTGTTTGCCTTACACACGAGCGCAAACACCTACAGAATCACTATAGTAAAAGTTATTTTATTGTAACATTTTTCCATTAGCCGTCTACGCCCAGAGTCCTACAAAAACTTTTAAAATAATTATAATATAAGTAAAATGAGTTATACAATACTTTATAGCATAACGTTATTCTGTAAGTTTAAAAAAAAATTCTACAAGAATGTTTGAATAAATTCATTAGTACATGTTCCACAATAGTGTAGGTAGTAGGCTACTGTACATTGTGACTAGTAAAATAGCATGTAACAAGTAGAAATTTTCACAAGTGTTGAGTTTATATTTTCGTTGAGTTTCGGTGATAATATGAAGTTAATAGACATAGAACGTGACAGATAAGTTCTTGTCTGATTCTTCAAGCGAAGAATGTGAGCCATATACACATACTGTACGTTGACGCAGTGTGAGAGGTTCGGAGAGTTTTACTAGTGGTGAGATTATGTTTTGTTACTTCGGTCGTTGATGTACAAAACGAATTTCTATTTATTGGGATTCCTTTAAAAAATTTAAAAAAAAAACCCTGCAAAATCTTTATAAGGACAAAGTTCCTGTTCTGTATATAAAGTTATGTACTCACAGGAATGGAATTTTGGGTGTCTTGTACGATACATACATTAATTCCTGTAGTAAAATGAGGACTTGAATGACAATTGTCTAGAAATAAATACAAAGAAACGGCATGCGTAGTTATCAAAACAGTACCGAAGTATTTTGTCGGGCATCCATTATGGTGTTTATCTCTCTTTCGCATTATTCACGAAAATCTAACTCTTTAGAAAATGGCACGTGCTACGATGTTGGTTTCTAGTAATTTCAACTTATAATAGTCTTCATTTACTTAGCCTACTTAAGTGTTGCCAACTTCATTGTGAAATGTGAAATATTACAACTAGTAATTTGTGACTTGTAACTCAAAAATTGTATCTTGTAATTTGTAATTTATTGTGGAATAGGGCCCAGGTCTATATTACAACTTGAACAATCTTACAAACTTTCATGCACTACACAAGTGGCCTCCATCTATCGCGCTCCTTGAAGGCTTGCCAACAATGTCAACCCTGTTCAGTCAGCCCTTTGATAGAAAACGACGAAAGAATAATTTTAAAAAAATACTATGCAAATACATTTTTCCTAACGGTCCACTGACTTATGACACAGCAGTTTTTTTTATTGTCGTGTCAAAGTTTCAGTATTAAACAATAAAAATTCCTAAGAAATTTGTTTGATCAGTTTTAACGCAAATAGCCATTGTGGCAAACTGAAGAATAAAGTATACGATATTTACCCGATATTCAGTGACACACACTGAATGAAATGGAGCAGTTGTAAAACGCTTGGCCCGCTGCGGACCCGGGTTCGAACCCAGGTCAAGCTACAATTTAGCTCTATACGAATGCCGGATGGTACAACACTGAAAGTAAGGGCTGATATAGGCCATTCGGAATAAAGTGAGCACTAAAGATTTAACCTTTGAAAAAAATCACTAGCCGTTACTGCATATACATCACCACTAACAAGAGTTACTTTACTGCTTGTATGGTTGGTAGCGATTTATTGTACGTAGTTCCGTGTATTTTCCTATTTGAATACAACATTAGTGAAAGAACATATGATGAACTCGACCT
>PNEQ01059975.1:0-44854 GCA_003012365.1 Medauroidea extradentata
TAAACAAGGAAACTGCTACTCAGGAAAGGGCCATGCTAGATAAATTTAGAAAATTTAACTAAAAGCATAAAATAAGCAAACAATAAATAAAAGTGAAAATAATAATATTAAGTTAAAACCAATAATGCTATGAATAATAATATAATAAAATTAGTGAAAATAATAATTATTCAAAACAATATGTGTAATATGCTACAACTCAATAAGCGAGACTATAATGTATGTATACATAGTATAGGTCATTCAGGAAAAAATGAACACTCAAGATTTTACCTTTGGAAAAAATCACTAGCCATTATTGCATGTAAGTCACCATTAACAAGCGTTACTTTACTATTTGTACAGTTGGTAGTGAATCATCGCATGTAGTTCCGTGTCGTTTCCTATTTTAATACAACATTAGCGAAATAACATCAGATGATATAGACCTCTCTGTATTTAACACACTTTGAAATATTTATTTATGATCTTATTGACATTCCTACTGACTATATAATTTCAATTAATTAGCGCCAGTATAACGTGACGCTACCCGCTGGGCCGCTCGTCATCTTGCACGTGGCAGTTTGCTATGCGCTTCAGACAGTTCTAAATTCCACCGACAGGTGGCATCAGAGTTAGAATTTTGCAGCTTCGCTTGCTTGAAAGCGAGACATGAGAAAATGTGTCATTTATTGTTTCTGTTAACTGCATCGTCGCTCGTCGTCGTTCACTGCTGTAGAACTGAAAGAAACTTGAATTCTTGGATTGTGTGTGACATGTGTTTTAAGTAGCGGTTTTGAGTTACAAGCTTAAATATACTTATGCCTGTATTTACGAGATTCGTAATGGTAATAGTGCGTGTAGTATCAATTAGAGTCGATTGACAAACCAGTATTATAAGACGTTAACTCGCAAGTATTTATAATAAGTACGTATTACTATTGATTATAGCAGATATTCATCCCTTGTGCATTTAATGAGTAGATATTGTAAAGAATAATTATCAGAGCCGCATAATGTAAATATAAACATTGTACAAGCCTATGTAAATAAAAGCAGGTGGTAATGTTTATGTTTGCATTTGGTGGAAAGATATAAACTGGCAGAAAATATAAATTAATCAGGGCTTTTTTGAGTGCTCACTTTATTCCGAATCACCTATATAAGTTCGTTATACCATATCCTGATACACTGCAGTATATTTAAAGTCTCTCAGATTGAATAAATAAATGAATGGTCATGCCTAGAGTAACATATAAATTCAATTATGTGAGTCTGAATTATGTTTACCAACATCAACTATCATGGATGAGTGTGCGCGTGCACACAACACACATTTGTGCCTGTGTGCATCTGTGCACATGTGTACCACCATTAATATATGTACCACTTCCTCACAATCTCATTATTTACGTTTATGTATTTCCCTCAGCATAAACATAGTTTACCAGAATAAAGATAATTCTATCATCATATCTCTCTCAGCATAAAATACCTCACTTTTTATTATCTAAACATATCTCACATTCGGTATCTATATACCCATGTTTTCTCTCTCAATCTCAGCCTCCCCACCACACCCTACCTCAAAACACACTAGCATGTGCACCCACACATACTGATATAGAAGTACAACCTAAGAGAGAAAAAAAGATGTGTGGGTTCTCAGTTTCACTACATCTTAGTAGCATTACCTAATATGCAACAGTCCAGCTCATGAGCTTTCTTAATCTCTGACAATCTCAATTCATCTCTCTAAATACCTCAATACATATTTCATTATATTTTGTTTTAGATCCTCTTGATTGACAAAAGGTAGCACACATCTTTATGGCTGATATTCCATACATTGTTACCATATAACATTCCTGCATATAACATCACATTTTATGGTACCACCACATTTCCATCAAGCATAATGCTTTCATTTCCTGCGTATAACTACACCATTATTTTCAGTTCCTGCATACATCATTTTTTTTCTCGGACAATAATCACAACTATGGCAAAACACTTTTTAACAGCATTGGTTCAAATAAAATAACTAAGCTGAAGACTAAAAACCACTGTAAAAATAGGTTCGTTTATGCTTGGGAGAGTGTCATACCTGTACATTACAGTGATTGAGATGGTGATCCTGAAGCTGATCACAAACCTACAGAAGACAAGTGGAAAAGTCTTGATTTTACACATACTGTATATATTAACCACGTTTTTGACGGTACATTAACTGCAGCCTCATTTAATCTTATTATCAACCTATTTAGTGTACATTAACTATGAAATTTTAAGTTACTTGTGTGTAACATCCATTTGTTTATGTAAAAATAATTATTTCTGCTTATAACATTTCCTGCATACTTTTTATACGTCCCTCAGAAAACGTTATAACAGGGTTCAACAGCAACGAATTTTCATTTCTTATTAAGCCGCAAAAATACATATTCAGACAGTCTTTCACTTGCAGAAATGTGTCCTTTAATCTTACAGTATTTTTATTATTGATGGATGAAACACGATAACTAACAAAAACTACAGGTCTTTAACAAGTTGCTGA
The DNA here is from genome assembly GCA_003012365.1 of Medauroidea extradentata. Lineage (NCBI taxonomy): Eukaryota > Metazoa > Arthropoda > Insecta > Phasmatodea > Phasmatidae > Medauroidea > Medauroidea extradentata. The sequence goes on from PNEQ01059975.1 coordinate 2,540, forward strand.
AAACACTATGAAATATGAATAACTGATCTGATTCTCGCATTCCTAATACTCTGTGGCGATGTTGTGGAAAGATCATGGACCATTTATTTTCAGTTCAAATATATACCACCACATATTACAACGAAGTACCCAAGTAAATTATAATAATGTATGTGTAGGTATAAAGCTCTAACCTGATTCTGTTGTGCTAGAGAGCTTGAAACATACTCCGGAGGCAGCTCAGTATCACTTTTGCTCTGTGGACCACCGCTTGTAGATGGCCTGTTAAAAAAATTGTTAACAGTCAAGAAACTTAGGATTAATATTTTGCAAATCAGAGTTTTTGAAAATAAATCAAATCTTGAATTATACTTTAAAACTGAAAGAATTATGAATCTTAAATTAATCTGATAATTTTAGAACGTTGCATGGAAAACATCTTTCAATACACAAAAAACTAACTTTGCACACAGTAAAATTACGAGTACGTACTTACTGACTAGTGAACAAACTCGTTGTATGATTATGAAATTCATCCAGTAGAATCATTAGGTTGATTTTACTTCATTACAAATTTTTAATGTCATTGATATTAAAAAATTGCTTACAATTTTTTATGAACACAAACCATTTTAACAATAAAACACAATACTTTAGACTAAAATGGACTGCTGTTTATCTATTTTGGTGCTGTAAATATTTTGACAATGGGGACCTTTTGCTATGTTTTATTTACTACAGTAGAACACCTTTATAACGACCCCATTTATTTATGACCATCTCTATTAACAGTATTTCAGGGAAGCAAGGGGGGTAAAAATATAATTTATAATGATCCTATTCTCAGGAATCACCAGGGATCGTTATCACACAGTACTACAGTATTTCCAAATATTTCGAAAATGCTCTATTTTGCAATCCATGACCTCTAGCATAAAGATTGTGAACACATAACTACTTTCTTCTGAGAGACAATCTATTTTTAACTCCCAAAAGAGTGAGACTTTTTGGTCAGTGTTTAACATTCATGTCTGTGGTGCTAGTGAGGGGTGATATGATATGAGTATGTAGCATCACCAGAGTGAAATAGCAGGGGAAACATGAGATCTCCGAGAAAACTAGCTAACCAATGGCATGATTCCCACATGAAAAAATCCAGGGACTGACAGAGGTGCCCTCTCTCAAAAGGGTTTACTTTTTTATACTTTACCTTGCAACATTGCTTTATGATTACGTTGTACAATCATAACACTACTGTTAAACAATTTTAGTTTTATTCATATCATAAATTGAGGCAGCGTGTTTAGATTGACTGCTGTCTTGTGCGTGTACCAACATTGTGCGTGTACAGACACTGTCAAATGCCAGCCACCGTTTCCACAACTAAATGTAACATGATTCATCAATAAAATTAAATTTTTTTTGGGTGCCAATTACTTGAGACATGAACAAATTACTGTTTCCTATTCAGGACAGCACACTACCAAGAATGATTTCATTTTGTAACACCTAATTTCTCCAGCTTCCTATTTTCATTTCAATATATTTTCCGACATACAAACATGTATTAATAGAAAGTAAGACCAATTTCAAGGCACTTTTAGTATGTTACAAAAAATTAAGTCCACAAATAACAAAGATTATACTTACTTATTGATTAAATCAAAGCAAGCATCACAGACTCTAACTTCCTTTTCAAATCCAAATTTTGGTACAGTGGATGTTTTAGATGAGCACTGGCCACAAAATACTTGTCCACAAGCACGGCAGTGATGCTGCAAAGTAACAATCACGCACCTTTGAAAACAATGATGTAACAAACATATTTAAAAGAACTAGGGTTAAAATTTAACAGCTATGCAGCAAGACTTTAATACACTTTAAAGTTAGACGTAACTATCATTTTCCAGTTTTTTTATAAAATAATGGAAAAACAAAAGTTTCGCTAGAAAAACTGCATACACAATCATTTTAGACAGCTATGTTTGTGTCAGTTGACTAAACAAAGGTATGGTTCTGAGGCAAGAGCATTTTTTTTTTGTTTCAAAATCATTCACCATAAAGATTTAGAAACAGTAGTGAACTTGGCAGACTCACAACTACAAAATAAATTGCTTGTTTCCATAAGTACATAACTATAATTAATTAACTGTCTAGAGGATCCAGTCTTTTGTGGCACTTGGGGCAATGAGAGAATTCTGCTGTCTTTAGATTTTACTGGCAGATTTGAGAAGCCAAGCACCAGTATCTTGTAGCATACCTTCTTGTCTCTGTACTCTTGGCCCCCTCCTTATAGCCACCAACAGTAACTTGCCCCTGGGAAAAAATAGTAGCCCCCTCACCCCAAACACATAATCTTTTTGTCAAGAAACATAGTACACTATACGCCACAATTTTGGAAATTGTAAAGGACAATGGGATTGTTTTCTACCCATAACCATTAGCAATTTGAATAAAAAGATATTTCATACATTTTTATATTTTCTAATTTTTACTTTCAGTTTTTGGCACAACTCCTCTCTGCCCCTGGGCTGTTCCCCTCCTCCACTCAACAGCCATGCCCATCCCAACCTTTATTACTTTGTGGATGAGTTGCAATGTAGTTCGCCTCTGACTAAGCCCTGTTAGCAGAGACATTCCTTTATTTTCTTTCTAGTCAGTGGTAGAAGAAACAGCCGAGATTTTGCACAACCTTCTTTCAATTCAGTTATATTTAGTTAGCTACTGAGGGGGACCTTCTGTCCCGCGTGCTACATTCCGCTTTCAACGGCCACACTATGTAAGTGATGCATTTCTAAGTTTAGCAAGTTAGTGTTTTTAAATTATCTTTCAGCTCTACCATCAAAATTTTGTTTTGTCTGATATCAGGTTGTATTTTTTGTGATGTTAGTTTTAAGGTAATGATTTTTGTAATAATGTCTCTGTTTAAATGAATAAATTATAAGCCTTGAAGCTCCTTTCCTGTGTCACAACTGTTTCTTTCAGGCATACAAGTCTATCATGAGTTTTAGACCTGAATTTGTAGGTAGTCATTTTTATCTTGATAGATTCCCAATGTGAAATATTGTGGCACTTGAGCACACCGAAATGTGTCGTGCTTATTATTTGCTTAATATTTTTGTATATTGGCCCAATACGTATGGATTCACAATATGCTAATGTAAGCCTCTCTAAACAATCTTTGTATCTGTATTAAGCTTGCAAATTCTATTAACATTATGTTTTTTTCCATGTTTGGGTTTTGTAATTTATGGTGTAGATATTGCAATAATATGTGGATTATCAAAAATAGTGCTTTTATGTATTGTTTCTTCCCTTGCCTGAAACCTGCTGTGCAAGTAATTATTACACTACGCATTTTCAAAAATACAACAAATATTTTGCAAATTGACATGTGCAGTACTGTGCCTAGCCACCACTACTACCTCAAATTCTGTCAAGACTAGCATGCCAACTGCACATCACCCTGTATTCTATGGATCAGGCAATAGAACAGCAGCCAACTAAGAGACTAATTAATACCTAATATCATAGCTTGGTTCACCACTGCACAATATTACTTTCTCGTTATCACTAAGGTTGCTGAAATACAGATGTGCTGATGCAATGTGTAACAGGTCAGCAGACTGAGCAAAATATTACTGTACTATATGCTAAAGTCTATCCAATGTCAATGCAGGCACTCTCATCTCTAACTTTTCCCTCGTGTTAGCAACACCCTCACCAATGAACCCAGCATATAAAACATTATAAACATCAACCCATCAGCTAGTAAAGTCTGTCTCACATAGAAATTCTAGTTTCTGACAGTTGCATTGGCAGTCTTGTATACAAGTGTTTCCCTCTGCCACAGGTTCCTTTCCTGCACCAACACATTCAGCTGACTATAAAATGCCTGGTACAAACAATTTAAAAACATTTCTGCCCAAAAATGTATTTTTTCACAAGACAGCCTTCAGAAATGCCAAAAAAATTAACTCTACAACAGATTCAGTTTAAAAAAGTTCTGAAAGGTTCTGTTGCTTATCCCACCACTACCCCAGAAGATACCAACAACTAAACTGCAACTGTTGAATGCACATCTCACTGGAACTAATCACCTATCTGATTTCACACTAATCCAATATAACAAAGTAAAATGACCCAAACCCCACCCACTAAAAGCTTCCTGTATGTCCAGGCCAATCATCTAATCAATATTTATTAAAATAAAGTTTTAACTTTCTAGTAGATAACTTGTTCATAATGTATATCATACATGAAACCATAAAATAAAATAATACATATAGTATGATTTGTAACTAGTAGTAGTGAAAAAAATATGAAATAATCTTTTATAGTTTCTAAAAATAAACATACAATATTTGTGCTTTAAGCCATCAACATGCTAGTTCGGCAGGAGTGAATTCCTGAAGCCAAATAAATAGGGAAACAATAGGGCTCACATCAAAAATGTGCAACAGAGGAATCACACTTGAAACACTGTTTTCTGTGAAATTTTGGGCAGAACTCGCCAATGGGATACTAATCAGACTAATCCTTCCCGCACGTTTCTCTGGAGCTGCATCTCGGCACTTCTTGAAAGACCAGCTACAACTACTTGAAAATGTACCACTGAATGCAAGAGTCGACATGTGTTACATGCACGATGGTGTACCACCTCATTTTAGTCACACAACACGGCAATGCTTGGATTTGCTGTAGCCTGGGGAAAGGAGTGGCCATGGTGGACAATGGGGCCATGAAGATCACTGGCCTTAACCCAGTCAACTTCTTTTATGGGGTCGCTTGATGGAATTGGCTTATGTAACTGAAGTATGTTGGTGTGTTGCAGTACATGCACCTGTCTTACGAGCATTGCAGTTATGCATTTTGGAAACACATAGTGCACACTGTAAAACTATGATATTTATTCTCATTCAAAATAAATAACTAATTAGTTATTGAAAACTAGTTTTTCAAGTAATGCATTTCACAATTTACTAACGAGTAATAAGAATGTAAGTTTTGTAGTGTATAGGCAGTACGGAATAAAGTGAGCACTCGAAAAAGCCCTGCTAAAGATCTATTTCCAGCCAATTCGTATCTTTCCGCGTGTAACGGCTAACGACGGGAAAAGTCTAACCTCATGGGACACGTCACTTAATGTTTGCGCATGTAAGATAAATTTTTCAGTCAATAGGTACCTATATAGTTTGATAAAAAAAGAAGTTTATTGATTATATAACATACAATTATATCGCTGTCGGTTGATTTTGTTTCAGTATTGTTTTATTTAAATACGAATAAACACGGAACTATGTTATGTTATTTCGTTGCCAACCATACAAGCAGTAAAGTGACTATCGGTAATGTTGAATTATATGTAGTAACAGCTAGTGATATTTTTCAAAGGTTAAATATTTAGTGTTCACTTTATTCCGAACGGCCTATACTGACATATCATGCATTATACTGTTATTGGCTGCCTACCTCCCAGGCCACCACAGTGCCACCTCCCAACTTCACATGTAATTTCTGAGAAAATGGTTCACATCAGCAGTTTTTCTCAAGGTGACCTTTTTTATTAATGTTTACTACTTGCTAATCACCTACATGTCATGACAAGTCACTTCAAGTTAAGGGTTACAAAGTTCTAGGCATAAAGGGGTTGTCAACCCCTTGTATAAGTATGAATGGATGTTCTTTTTGAAACATAATTTTTTGCTGTTGTCTATCCTTAGACAGTAGCTTATACAAAAATTTTGTTACTCAATTGCATAAGACAGATATTATTGTCCAATTACACATTTCCCACCTTCACCTTTGAGGGCGTATAACTCAAGTCATATGTCACAACAGGTCCAATTTTTTATTATTGTTTCCCTACTTATTTCACTTCAGGAATTCACTCCTGCCAGGTTAGCACATAATAATGACTCACCCTGTATATGTACTGTGAAAATATGTCAGCATGCTGTGTTGTGATGCGTGTCCTAACACACCCCCTTTATCTTAGCCTAACTGCCACACTGCAGAATACTCAAGAGGAAACCCTCTCGCAGTCCAGCATCGAGCAAAGGAAGTGGAAGCATGTGTGACGTGGTTTTGTGTATGTAAATGGCAAAATGGCATGTGTGTGTTCTTCTTCAGTGCTATTAGAAATTTCAGTGTGTTGTTTCATGACATGTACAATTTTTCAATCATGCTGCTTAATAAGTTACACAAATACAGAAGTGCCCTGAAAGCACGGAAAATACATTTAAGTTCCAACATTTTTCAAGTGTCTTATTGTGTTCATGTCTAAGGGCCAGTTTCACCAACGAAGTTTAACTTTGCCACAGAGCGAGATTAACAAAACTCGATGAAGAGCTAAACCTGAGTTTAAGTTAGAGGTGCGTTCCACCAACAACACAGCGAGTTAAAGTTACCAGAGATTAGTTAAACTTGGCTACACGATGGGTTGTGTAAGCTGAGTTGCCTTAATTGTGTCGGAAATACCCGAACACTTGTCGGAAATTGCCGAATGTGTTTTTGTGGATGATTTCATTTGGAAACTTTGTTACAACGTTCTTGAGGAGAAGGAGGGAGTGACTGCATCATAATATCTAGGGGGAGGGAATATACAGCTAGGGGGCTAGGCACCCCTGGGTAACTTTGGAGCAAAGCAAGAAAGAAAGACTAGGGGAAGATAATCCAGCAAATATAACTTACATTATTTTAATTGCTGTAAATGCAAATGTTTATCTACACACAATCGTTTGATTATTTTCTCGTCTGTATTTTTTTGCTAACCTGAAAGTACCAAACGTTTAACAGAACCTCATACACTGAAAAAAAATGTTTTGTACTTTTACAAAGAAAATCTTTGGAAACCCAGTTGCCAAAGAAATTCTTTGTAAAACTACAATAGTTGCCCATGTAATAAAATACAAAGTGTGTATATGTTTGTAAAATTACAAGGAATAACCTTGTAGTTGTACTTTCAAAAATGGAAAAAAACTTTACATGCTCACTGTACTTCATAAATAACAATGAACTTATTTATCAAATAACTTTTGAATAAAAGATGCTTAAATGCAATTATTTTGAGAATTAAAAAAATTTGGAGGTGGTAAGCGTCGAACCACTCTTCCACCTCGTAGAACCTACGCATCTTACCTCTAGACCAGAGTGACTTCTGTACTGTCGGTGTATGTATCAATAAAAGTGAATGGACCGATTGTTTTGACAAGCGGAAATGTTTTTGGAAGTCTGTGTCATCATTCTCATTAAAATAATGATTTATTTCTCTAATCCTACGAGGCAGATACACAGGAATAAAGTCTTCATCGTCTGTATTGTCTTCAAGTACTAAATTATACAGTGCTCGCGCCATTTTATTATGAACTTAAGCGAGATTAGTGACGTTACCTGGCCAAAATCGAGCAGTTAAATTTAATCTCGCTTAAGGTCCGGTTTCACCAACCAAGTTTAAGCGATTTAATCTAGATTACTCGGTACTTAATCTCGATTATACATGTTTTCGGTTTCACCAAGCAGTTAAACTCGATTTCTCGTCTTATATACATATATATACATATATATATACATATATATACATATATATATATATATATATATATATATATATATATATATATATATATAAACACAGACAGACACAGAGAGACATACAGACATACAGACACACAGACAGACATACAGACACACAGGCAGACACACAGACATAAACACATACATAAACACATGCACACACTAGCAATGCACCCACGGCTATGCTCACGTTTATTACTCACAGCAGATAATATTTACTTTAACTGAAAAACATCTTTTCATACCAGATAGGTGGTTCAGTCATCAAGTGTCTGGATGACAAATCTGTTAGCTGAAGTAACTCTGAAGCAGGATAAGTAGTTGTAGCTCGCCACTTGAAAAGCAGTCTTAAGTTTAAATATTAATTTCCCGAGATTATAGAGGAATCAATTACCATCAATACAGCTGTTTTGCATGTTAATACAGATCTGTTTCAGCTTAAAATACCTAACCTATTATAGGTAATAGCGTACGAATATCTTACATTTACCGACTTTACATGACTACTGGCTTTCCGGAACGTGCATCTATGCTTTTGACCTTTCATATTAAAAATAACAGTATTCAACATCTTTTTACAGTGATTGATAATACTAAATTTGTTTCAAACTATCAGACACATACTGGAGAATAAGCAAGATCGAATTATGTCACATCTTATTGCAAATGCCACTGAATAATAAAGTTAGATATCATTTAGTACAGAAATTAGATGTAGACTATTTAGAGTATGAAGGGTCTGAAATGTTGTTACATCCTTCTGGAAAACTTGTACCGTATTTTTCGTCATATAAGACAATGAATTTTACATATTTCTGACCTTCAAAAATTGCTACTCGTCTTATATGAAGGTGCGAAAATTTTTGATAACCTAAAAATCATTTGAAAGTTAAGCTGTAAGCTGTGGAGTTGTATGATGTTACAAGGACTGCGTTTTGTGTCACAAATCAAAACAAGCGCCCCTCTTTTTTTTTGTAAAACTTACGGTACAAAATTTTGATAAGCGTTATACTTTTGCCTCGCAGCGAAACGTGCATCACTTGGCTATCAATACAACTGAAGCATGTGACTAGATCCTTTGTCTAACCAGCACCCAACCATCGAGCCGAAAAAAATGAGGATCTAGGTACTGCGAGATCCTTTGTGTCGCCAGCACATTACTCTTGGGCAGAGAAAACGAAGATCTAGGTACTGTGTCCCCAGATCCTTTGTATCACCAGCACGGAACTCTCGGATGGAGAAAACGAGGATCTAGGTACCATACAGCACTTTCATGTGTCTATTTTGGCTAGCAGGCGACAACAGCCCACAAGAACGTGATGACTTTGCAAGGAGCTGCTGCAGCTCGGCGTTGCCATGCAGTGCACGGTGGGCCTCAGTACGGCGTTGCCAAGTAGCTAACAGTTTCCGGCAACTGATGATGTCGCCAGCCATGTGTTACCGCCACAGTGCATTTGCTTGACTCTCGGGCGCCCGGAGGGCAGTAGTAGGCAATATTATTCGTTTATGTGTCCCTTATAATGTTTTTATACAGGTAATAAATGCACTAAAACTATTTGAACTAAATATTTATGTTTCTGGTAAAGTAAAAAAAATGTTCTGCCAGGAATTTCAAAAGTTATAATTTACTTTATTTGCAAGATTTTGAACCTTAAAACCATGACTCGTCTTATGTGCTGGGTTGTCCTTTATGCCGGCAAATACGGAAATAGCAAAAAGACAGTAAATTAAAGACATTAAAGTACCAATCACTTTTCTTTCTTTGCAAAGAATTACAGTACTTACAATTTTAAAAAGTAAAATATCAGAATACACAAATAGGCTACAGTATTGTCTTAATATTTGTTGTGAACTTAAGTTGAAACAATAATCACACATAGCAAGCTTGGCACTAACTTTTGCTGTCTGTGAGAGAATACACAAAAAATTTATGCTTCTATTTATGTGAAACAAAACCAAATACCAGAACTCAAAACAAATATGGTAAAAGCAAAAATTTTAAAACTGATTGTTTTACCTTCCGTTGCACTACACCAAACTGCACGCGACAGCGATGGCAGCAGTCACCATCTGCCCACTCTGGAGCAGTATCTGCTGAAAACATTGCATCACTCTCCTTCAAAGCAGGGAACTTGCAGCCTTCAGCTTTCATTATGTTAAGTGTGTCCTGAACAAATAAACAGCATTCACAATTTGTCTAATAAATTATTTTCAATGAAATTGAACCATAACTACTTAAAAATAGGAACAATTCAACAGTTCTCAAACACATATCTTCCCTGTGTTGAGTTATTTAGTCGGCAATCTAGTGTTATAGACATTGTGACAAAAGTTGCTTAAATGAGGATATGAGAATTCTAGAAAATACACGTTTAAATACTTCACTTTAAACATTACAATTTCCATCACACCGCCTTTTTCAACACAACACTTGCATTTAAAACTCAACAAAGTTTCTCAAAATTCCTCCTAAGGTAACCCAATAATGCAAGCTCAATCCTAATATGAACTTCAATTCACTCTTTGTAGATTTTATTTTTAATTCCCACAGTTTTTATTCTCCATTTGCACAATCCCAAACTACACAAATCTTAAAACCTTCAAACTTGGAGAGTACCATCTCAAATCCCAATGACGCATGCCTGAGATTCTTTACCCTTTGCACTTTTTCTAACAAGAAGCAGAATATTTAGCAACATCCTCGCCATGCGAATTCTTCATGACCGCCATCTAAGTATGAAGGTGTCCCATTTATAGAGACAATCCAAACGGACGTCACCATAACATACCTTGAATAGTCACCACCATCACACCCTGGTTGTAGGCTCGTTTTCAGTGATTGCAAAAACAAGTTTGCAGCGATGCTCTAGAACTGTCAGTTCTTGGTGAAGGCTCGCTCCAAACTCGAGCCACCGCTGCCCCGAAGGCACCGACTTTGCCGAAAATTGGCAAAACTGCAGATACAGACTTCCATCTACACAAGATGCACCTGTGCTTATGGCGAAGTCGAAAGCAGAGGAGAGCTCAAGACTGGAATGGACGAGGCAAGCTCGACACTCCATCATAAAGCCTAAAGTCCCTCCCATCCACTCTCCCATCTCCCCTTTCCAGGCTGAGAGCCCACCCGCACTCTCCAATGCAGTTCCATTTGCTCGATGGTCACTCACGCAAAAGGCACGATAGTCAAATTGAGAACGAAGGCAGCTCATCCGACGCAAGAGAGGAGAGAGAGAGAGAGAGAGAGAGAGAGAGAGAGAGAGAGAGACAGAGAGAGAGAGAAAGACTACCACTATAAATTCCAACCTAAGACAATCCTAATAAAAATGGGCACCTGCCAGACCAGTTTCGAAACCCAACTCCAAAACAAAACACTAACTGAGCCAAAGCACCCATTCAAAACATTCTTGCAACGTAAACAGTTCTGGTGTACATAAGAGGTCAATACAGTCTTAACACTCCAAACAAGCAGCCCGGCATTTAACTACGTTGTTATTGTATCAGTATTGTGGCAGAACAGTGCCTCAGTGATGCAAAACCCAGTACGACGACATTGTCGAGCTGCTGGTATGTGATGAGATTACAAATGTAGCCCAAGTATATAAAGTATGGGAGTTTAGATTTAGGGATGACCTGCTCCTAATTTTCCACTTCTGGTCGGTACATTCTTCCTACTCATGTATTTCAACCATCACCAATGACTTCCACTTCAGTATGGAGGGAAAAAAAAAAATTCTGCTAACTTGCTGGGAGCAAAGCCTTCCAGGCAGCTAAACACTACTGCTCCGCACAGTCCCAGGCTGAAAGTGTCGCCAACAGTACAATGCGTTCAGGCAACATGTGAATTCTGCCAGCTGATAAGCGAGCTGCTGTAAGCAGCTAATGCAGATTGCCAGCATTTAATGCCTCAGACAACTTCCCTGTTGAAGGCTGTAACAACAGAAAGGATGTTCTCCAACTCATCCCTACCTTAACTATACTATACTTCCCCAGCAGTATGACAGAAGTGCTGCAATAGGAAGTTGGGTTCCGCTTTCATAGCTCTAATTCCTCCTATACCACAGCTGAAGTCTCTTCCCCATGACTGTGCTTCTGTAACAGTCAACTTTACATGGGTACTACAACCAGAAGCCCTTACTACTACATTTTCAATGCCAAGTGCCTGGGAATATTCAGGTCCGACTAATAGTATAGTCCCAAGGGTAGGGCCCAAACATAGTCCTTACCGCAAAGCCTTAGGATAATGCCCAGAACAGTGGTGCTCCGCATCCGGCTTCTGCACTTATACAGCCAGGGGGTGGCATGAGGGGCTGAGAGGGAAGATGCCCAACCATGGAGTTACATCATCTGCTGCCCTGATCATTCACTCCCGGTCCTCGGAAGGAAAGCTACACCGCTGGTGTACTCTGTCACACACTTTGTCCTTGTGACTTTACACATGTTCCCAGCATCACCATGCAATACTTTTCAACTATGGCATTGCCATCACATGACACACCCAAGGCCGCTGAAGCAAGTGAAATTATCTCAGTTCACAGCCCGTTGGAACCAAGTGAGCACAACAATCTGATACTGATTGGTTGCATCAAGGCCAGCGACTCCACATTTTTAAAACATCTGTAGGCATATCTTAACAGGAAATAAGTATCCTTCTAAGGAGATTCATCTAAATGGGTGAGAGGGATAAACAAGGAAATAAGACCATGTTTAACCACAAAGAACTGATACAGCCAAGTTGTACTTTACATGTAACTTAATCACATACAATTCTTGAAATCAACAGCACTTGTATGTATTATGAAAACACATCTGCAAATTATAAATTCATAGTGTTAAAAAGTGCCCCCGACACATTGAGATTAAAAACAAGAACATTCCTTAAACTTTGATTGCATATAATTTTCTTTACATAACGTTTTTCGGGTAATTTTCCATTTCCTTAAATTATAATAAACAAATGTCTACTGTAATTGTAAGTATTTCCAATCAACCTATATTTTAGTAGCAAGACAGTTTTTCCGGTTTTGCAAAAGTTTGCCCAAATGAAATCTTTCCTTTCTCTGCTCACCACCTCTAATGAGGAAAAATAATTTCCAAAGTCCCAGGGAAGAAATGTGCACAGCTACACTTATTTTAAAGATACATTTCTCATCTCATGCAAAATTATTGTTTCCATAATACTGTTTAGGTCATGTGAGCGAGTTAAATTTTGATAGCATGTAATGCTGTGATTTAAATTTTCTTTTTGATTGTCTTGAATAGCTATTTAACTCAGGATTATTCATTTTAGGTTGCATTTTGGCTTTTTACTGGTTTCTTTACATTTTATTGTAAGAGAGAGGGCTCCTAGAAGATGTTGGGATTATTCTAGAAGGTTGCAGTAGTAGAAGTGGGCTAAATTGCACATTTTAGTTTTTTGTTCCCATGGTTGGGAAATACATTTTAATTGTTTTGTTTTATACAAATGGCAGTCAAGTCATGTGATGTCCTGATGGGACAAGAGAGACGATTGGCTTTTAGGAAACAACTAGGATATTCTCTTTTCCCACTACTAGTTGCAAACAAGCCTCCATGAAGGCAGAATACGTTGGCAGTAATGCCAGCAAGGTCCGTCTTCACTGAGTGAACTATTGTTGAACTTAAAAACGCTATTTCAGGCTGCAGTATGTTTTTCAAAAGATGTGGCCAGTGTACAATAGGCTTTGTAACTTTATTTTGTCAATAAAAGTTCACAAAAATTCAATACTTTTAGTCCTCTTTTTTCCAGTAACGCCCAATCTTCATTTGTTGTCACGGACACCAAGTGCATGGGATAAGAAGTGTATATATGTTATGGTTGCGCTCCCTATTGCTGTGTGCGTTTATCGTCATAGAGTAGCCAACATTACATTTGGTGACGACAGCTAAGAGTGGCTAGAACAGTCATTGGCTGTTTCAACAAAAAATTGCACCACACCCAAGAGAGATCTTGCATGCTACAATCTTTGCTTCATACATCGACATTCCAAAACACTGCAGGATCGATTCACCACAAAAACAGCAAGAAGAAAAAAAAGTATTGTATACTTGATCCTGCGACATAATTGGAAAATTTTTTTATTCGTCAACGATGTTGCTAGAATATTTTACCACAGCTCTACGTAATTTACACATTATTTTTATTCTGTGCAGCAATGTAAAGAGAAGCAGCTTATATTAATTAAAAAAATCTAATTTTCATTTAAAATGGAACAGATACCTGCAGTATTGTTAAAGAAATTTGAGGAACAAAACGTTTGATATGACATTATAAAATATAACAGAGAATATAGTGAATATAATTTCACAATTGGGTGGGAAAATTTACACATTAATTGACAAAACAGATACATTTATTGCTGAATGAGAACCACAGATCATTCAAAAGTTGCTGATGTACAAAATGTTGCAGGAAAAGGAAGGGGTTGCGGTAGAAAACTCAAAGACAGTGGGGTAATTGTGTACCAGAGGACATGTAACAGACTTGTGAACAGCGGGGAAGGGATAGGAACAGTGCAAGCATAGGACACCATCTACAATACTAATGAGACACTCAGGACCCAAGTGCAACAAAATATGACTTATAATCAGCAGTGGCGTACCAAAGGGATGGTGAAAGGGGGCCGTCCGCCACTGGTACCACTCCACAGGGGTGCCACTTTGTCAATTACTTAGACTTAAGGGGAAAAAAATTAAAAATAAGTAAACACAATAAAATATTTTTCTTTATAGTTGTTAAAAATTTATTCAAAATTACAGAATATTTTATTACAGTGAACCCTCGATAACTCGGACCTCGATGTCCCGGACTTCGGATAACTCGGACAGAATTAAAAAAAAATTAATGATTTTTAATTAATTAGTTCTTGGTTAAAAGACATAAAAAATTGTTTCTGCTGGATTTCAATTCAACACATTATATTTTAGAACAGTATTAAACTTTATAACGTAGTCGTCCATCGCTACTTAGCATTTAATAATCCCACAGTAAATATCTGGCAAGTTCCGTGTGATAAAATGTTGCTAGCGAGGCGCGCGCGACGCGCGAGTAAAGATGCAACGCAGCAGGCCGATCTCTCACTTCTTTATCTTTCCTCCCTCTTCGTCCTGCGAGCCAGGCACGCACATGTGTCGTAAACAAACATTTCAGCGGTGCTTGTGGAATGATGGTAACTATGGGTTACAATGACACATAAACAGAAAATTATTTTGTTCTGATAAGTACAATGAATTCAGGGTTGCAAAACAAATTGTCCCTGGCATTAAAAAGAAAAATTAAAAATCATTGCTTTGCATTGCGATGTAGAAAAATTGGTGAGAAGGTTTTACGCACCTTTAACAACGATGTTTTCAAAAGCCGATGTGGGTGGTGAAAGAACAACACAACATCCATGCCCAAGCCCGACACGATGAGTCACGCTCGCTGGTTGATGATGCTCTGTTGATAACGTAACGGCATCTGGAGAGTTGTAACGTTTTAAGCGTGAATCTGATTTGTTTATAAACTACTTCACGGGTAACAATAGCGTACATGTAATGGACCGTAAAATGTAAACGTCTTATGCGGGATAATTTTAAACGATTTTCATTGAGTGACACACATGAATGGATTAACACGATTTTGTAGTCTTAATTTTTCCATGTTTACTTTACACCGACAAAATATTTTTCTTTATTTTAGAAGAAATAGTCACGTTATGAACGAGTAAATATAGAAAAAAAAAGTACATTTGTTATATTCTACACCAAAAAAATTTAGAAGGTAATTTTTTTGAAAACCCCTTATAATGGCCTAACCCCATTTTTTTGGGCCTAAAATTTGGTCAAAAATGTGCGGCGATTACGCGAGTAAATGCGGTAAATCTGTAGAACATGATTAAAATTTTATTGCTTAATAATATGACAATTCGTGTAAGAAGAAAGTTGTAAGTTATGTGTTCTATGATGCAATTTATATACATAAAATTAAATTTTAAAATTAGTAGTGTTAAAATGAGTTCACATAATGTACAGTGACTCAGAAGGATTGTTAATTACAGTACCGTTTTTATTCATGTATACGAGGAAAATTATTTTTATACCTTTGTAACTTTGTAGGAGGGTAGAGTAACTCTCAGGCTAGCAGTTGGCTGCTGCCTCTACGCTGTGACATACGGACGTAAGGTATTTTTCAATGTAAACATATTGTGTGAGATGCGTGTGGTCACGTGCGATGTTTGTATTGCATGAGGTGTGAGATGCGTGTGGTCACGTGCAGCGTTGTATTCCATGAGACTGTACCGGTTGACCTTGACTACTTCCGCTCGCAACCTCCCTAGCTTATCTCCAACGATCATTTCTTATCTCACTCACACGTGCACCACGCATATTGGCTGTGGAAAAAAAAAAGGATCAGCCAGAAGTAGCAGCATAAAAAAATAAATAAAGATCTGACTGCCCACATTGTTTGACATTCTTTTATAGTCCTGCACGTTACGTTAATTTTCCCACTGCATGGCGGCCCTCCCGTAACTTGATACGATAGTTACGTACAAAACAGTATTTATTGCAGCCTCTTTTGCTTGTAGAAATGATAGCGTACTGGTTTCCTCACGTTTCTTGTGATTAATGACTGATTACCCTACCTCCCCGGACGCCCCTCGATAACACGGACAAATTGTAACTCGGACAGCTTCTCCCCCCTTTTAGTCCGAGTTATCGAGGGTTCACTGTATTTGAAACCATTGCATTAGATTGCAGCACAACCCAGCGTTCTAAAAGAAGTAAGAGCTAAAATCTGTTGACCAACCAGTTTTAATTAAAGTTTTTGAAATGTTTTGCAGTGTACTATGTGGTGTTATTGTTGGAGTTGGGTGCAGCAGTGTGGTTCGGCTGTTTAACCTTAACGTTAAAGGAACCGCCCCCTCCCAATCTTCATGGCTTACTTCACCTTATTACCAGATGTCAATAATGAAACCCAAAGGCTCTGTTACCATTGCAAAAGGCAGTTTGCAGTAAGTTGGGACTCGGTCCAGTCGAAAAATCATCTCTGTATGCTATTAATAGATAAGGTAATGTTTAGTTTTGTAACTGACAACCGAAGTGCCAGTGTGTACTGCAAGAAGTTCCACAGTTCGGCCGATTACTGTTGAACTTAACCTCAAGTGCTGTATTTCCTGTGTTTCTAAGTATCGGAGAAAGCTAAGAATTTTGCATCCTTCTCAACGTAAAATATGTTAATTAAAATACTTTTGTGCAATATAGCGTTCTTAAAAACCCACTGGCTCTTTTCTATATCTAACTCAAAGCTCTCTCAAGGTAAACTAAGTCATTATGTACAATACATGAAATATTGTGTACATGTAGCAACCTTGGTCAAGTGAATGTTCTGAATCATAATGAACTGAGTATTGCACTTCTCTAAACATTTCATGAAGAAAATTTTGGTTTCTACAATTAAGGGAGTGAAAATTATTGTAAAAATTAAATTAAGGGAAATTAATGATGCTTTGGTCTGATCTAAATGGCTACCATTTCAAAGCCAGTAAACGAATATTACCCAACTACACTTTTGTTACTTTTAAGAATAACTCAGTCCTTTACTGTAACAGAACTACAAGACAACAATGGCCAAATTCCAAACAACATGGTTACCGAGCCTATAAACTTAACGAGTGAGCTGTAGTGTGTATTTTTAACCAAGCTATCTCACGTTTTTTCAGTAAGTTCTAAAACAAAATTCATACCACTAATTAGTCTGTACTGCAGACTGCAATAAATATTGCATTAGTATACACTTTTGAATATCTTTAACATAGCAAAAACATTTTCAAACTGCAGCATTTACATTACTTACTGCAGCAGAAAGTCGTCACTTTGAAAACGTTTTGAAGTTTTTTGAAATAAAACTATAACTTGTGTGTCTGAATTTGTTTTATATATGAAATTAATTAATATACTTGTACCAATCACACTTACCAACCCATTTTCCTAGTTAAATTTGCAGGTTAAGAAATATGTAAACAGACTGGGACATCTTTTGACATGTGCAAAAATACCATAGCGTGATTTTAACTTAAACAACGTTAGCAACTTTTATTGAAAAAAATCTTGATTTTTAAACTTTTTTCAATTATTTATTGGTTCCCTACTGAGACATGTAAAGTAAATGATCTTGAACTTTATTAGCCTGTCAATACTCTTATCATAATTATAAAAACTATAAAATAAAGTGAAGTACATGAGCACACTATACTATACAAGGAGGCCACTGTGTCAATAAAACAAAATCACCAAGTTATTATTATTATTATTTTAACTCACTTCACTTTACCCGAACATCATAGAATCATTCATTTAACAGAAAATAATTTCTCAATGCTCACTTTGTAATAACAATTAGTCCTAAATATTATTTTATGTTAATGTATGTAGCACAGCTTCCTTTGATGTGAAAAAGGCCAGGCAAATTTCAGTTATTGAGCATTGCATTGTATATATTTTTTTACAAAATAATGCACTGGTTACTGAATCGTATACATAAGGAAAACAAACATAATAATAAGTTACTTCGACGAAACTATACATTTTGTTATGAACGTGTAGGTATAACTAATCAATCATTTGACTGTTCAAATTCTGAACCATTATTTTACAATCTTTATCTTCCTTATCAGTTCAACACGATGTTCAATTATATTGTGAAGATTACTAAATGTTCATTTACACAAACAACCAAAGTACGTAAATGAACATGACTCCCAATTAACTAGAAACAGAGATATTTCCCCAAAACTTCAACCGAGTTTTCCCGATGAGCCCACCAAGTTGTTTGATGATATCGGTCTTTTTGTCTGCTGGGATTCCCTTGAATACAGTTTGTGGTTTTAAGCTTGGGGAAAAACATTATTTTTTGTAACGCTTGCTTTCTTAATGTTAATTTAATGATGTTCCTCTTCATTGAAGTCATTTTTATATTTAATTGTAGTCTTCCCTCTTGGAACACTACCTCCAACACATCATTGCAAGTATGGCCACAGAACAATTTTACCTAATTTGAGTGTGGATGAGAAATCACTCCAAACATAAAAATCAAGTAAACCCATTGTGTATAAATCAGTGTGAGGGGATGCATTTTTCACTGCAGTGACTAAGTCTGTGAAATCCTACAGCTTGTTTCCCATTCGCTGCAAGGATAACTTTATCCTATGGTGAAAGGAATCCGCTGCCATAAATGTACGGCCAGGCTCGAAATACCTTGAACATATTTCAGAAGTACGAATGACATCAGAGTTTATTAAGCACAAAAAGAAAGAAAACAAACTCCAGTTTTTGTTCTGCGCCGAACAATTATCTAACCACAAAGTTATTTTCGTAATATCCCTCTTTAAAAGAAGAAACAGATGAAATGCACTAATCAGTTCATCTTTTGTTCTTCCGAAGTGACCATCATGCCACACTACAGCACGTGGCTTGCTATGTTTTTGTTTTTTCCCAGCCAATATTGATATTAAACACCTATGATTTACAATTGGGTCATTTACCTTATACCACATATACTGTACAATAGAAACCATACTGATAATGCTAGGTAATTTTACCTTTAACCTTAAAACAACTGCACACATTACTTAACAAAGAGATGATTTACATTTTCATTTCAATATCTTCATTCACTGAATTCTGCTCATGAAATTCCTATTCCCTGCAATCATTTCTAACCTAGCCAAGATGTTCAACAAATTATGTTAAATAATTGCTGAACTATGGGCTCCTCAAAATATGACTAACTGTGAATTTGTATTTCTATACATAATAAAAAGCCTAACCTAACATAAATAACTTGATGTTCGTTTACTAACATGTTGTTATGTTTGGTTGTAACAAACACCAGTAACAACAAACTAGGTAAGACCCAACATGCGCCTATCAATATTCAATACAATTATATTAAAATAAGCATCTTTGAAAATGTAAACTTTGAAATTTATACCTCCACGAATACTAATTAAACAAGGATATTTTTTGTTAAATCAACATTTAATGTAAAATCTAACTATGGACTAGCTACCGAAACACCAAAGGTAAACGTGAACAGCTACCAAAACAACCATAGATAAATAATTATGCTATTGGTGAGTGATATGTTCCTAAACATAAGAGTCGTATCTCACAGTTACGGCCATGCTGCTAAGTATGTGGCAGTTCATATGTACGGCACAAAGGTAAGCGAATGAGGCGTACCTCAAAGATATGACTTTTTTGCTAAGGAAATTGAGATGTGACAATTTGGCCTAGGATTACCAATATTTTTTGAGATATGCCTAACTTTCTTAGCATTTTTCGGGTGTTTGTACATGAGATATGACTATTTCACTTTGGGAACATGTTGGCCACTTCCCATTTGTTCCAATTCTGAACAAAGTCGTAAATCCAAAAAAAAGTTGAGACACGCCTTTTTGCCTTAGGAGGGCAGTATAGCTCACAAGGAATTCAGTACACATTTTTAAGCAGGAAATATTGCATATCACCTCCTAGCATCAGATTAAGGAAAAACTCAACACTAACAATCTAAATTACAACTACTGTCCTCATTTATGTGCAGCGCCACTTTCATTCCTATGAATTTCACATTTTTCACAAAGACTATTAAAAAAACGACTGTCAAAAATTTACAGTTCTTAACTTTTGCACTTCACAGATTTACTACCAATTTGCAAATTCACACTGTATAAGAATTACAAGAAAACAATTCTATCATTACCGTAAAATTGATATTATTTTTACATATAAACAAAATTTCTAGTACAAAGCCCCAACACATACAAAGCGAGGACTTTTTTACGCCTGCTGACAGTGAAGCCCAGCAACGTCTGACTAGTTGTGCCAGCCAACACACACTAAGTGCTATGACATAACAAGATTACTTATCTGTGAGAGAGAGAGACAACATTGCCAGCACACTTGTCAACAAAAAAAGCAAGCAAAAAGACAACTGTAGTTACGAAACACAGACAACAATAGCTATCAAATCCTAAAACATAAGAACTATGTATTATTTATATACAAAACATGTTTGTCCTTAACAATCTACGCATATGAACATTAAATTTATCTGAAAGCATCAAAATGTGCATTAAATTTACACAGCACAAAGAGTTTGGCACCACAAAATATTTACCTTTATTGACCAAAGAGAAAAAATTAGATGGGGAAAAAGAAACAGTTTTTAAGTACACCACATTTAACCTGATGAATTAAAACATAGGATACAAAACAGAATATCTGGCAATGTGCATCTATGTTTTAAGTGATGTAAAATATTGTTTGGTTAATGTAGTAGTAAAATACCATAATTTTACATCCTAATGGTATAGAAAGCTACCAATCAATATGAAACCCAAAAGTTCCATAATTTTATATAATTTCTGCAATAATGACCATTAAAGTAGAAAAATTATTTCACACTTGTGCCAAATTACATACAGTAATTAGTTTCATACTGCCACATTTTGTTATGTGGCAGAAAAGCTTTTAGTTGTCAGTGTGTTTCACTATTATCTCTGAAACCTCCAAAACCACTTCCATAAATAACAGAAATTCTGTTTTTGTCTTAAGAGGAGTCCTCGGCTGGCACATGGATGGCGTTGCAGCGTGTCACGCGTATTCTTTTTTATGCGAAGCCGCTTATTCATATTATGTTTATCTATGGAAAGAACATACGCTTGAAACTATGCTTCTATGTTTTCAAAAATTCTGTATGCTTGTTGGAAATATGATTTTCGGGCTTCTCAAAGTGGCTAAAAATGGTTTTTTTTTTAGATTGCTGTAACTCCAATAATACTACCTGAATTCATAAAATACAAACAGAAAGACATGCGTCAGTCTTTACTTCAAACTATTCAAAAATAAAATGTTGTGGTCACCGCTTAAAGTCCCGTAGGAAAAGACAACAAAAACCTTGCACGACAGTTTGGCGCACTGTGAATAGAAGTGATATGCTTCTCGTCAAGCCGGGGACACTGGCTCTTATTACTCTGCCGTTCTCAAGCGTCAAAAGTGGAAATTCAACACAGGCAAAGACTCCTCTTAAGAGACTGTGGTAGGTAGTGTAATCTGTCAGCAATTCCACAACCATTGTTTCTTGTGCCAGGTATACTAATTGTTCACAGTATATTTGAAAAATACCCTTTTTTCTTTTCTCAGAGATAAAGTACAGGAGTTAGCAAATCTGTAACCTAAAAAGTTCAAAAACCATTGCAGAGTGATTTTATGGTTTCAAAACTGTCATGACAACTCCCAGTTTTCCTGAAGGGTGGACATACTGAAAGCCATTGGCCACCTCATAAAGATTCTGTGTCGTCTATCTTAAACTAAATACAGTACTGTACTGGGAATGACTGCACACAGAAACCATAAGATACTTAGTAAATAAGAAATTTACATTAATTCATCTTCACGGTTACCTGGACAGCTCTATACTTCGGGCTGTTCCTGAAGGCAAAAGCCCAGGCTTGTATTAGTTCCAGTATTTTGTTCTTGACATTTTCATGGCTAGTGTTTCGTACTAATTCACGAAGCTGTTCCATGAACTGTTTAGTGCCAACTTCATCTTGAATTAGGTTCCCACAATTTTTCACACAAGATTCTAATACCTGTAGACAAAACAAACATTACAAAAATCACGTTCCATTAACATTAAGATATTTATGCAACCAAAAAGTATAATACAACACAGTGTAAATGAGTACATTTTAAAATACCCATTACAAAAAAAAGTTACTTCAGTGTACAAAAAGGAAAATAGCAACTGAAAGTCAGTTACAATAACAGGCCTCAAAGTGGTCTAATACCTCTAAAATAGTAAATATAGTGACTGACTGACTTGGAAAAGTGACTATGAAGTGACTATAAAGGGAAAAAAAAGTGACCAAAAAGTGACTTTACATGAAAGTATTCAACGCCACCATTTATACCTTTCTTACGTGAAAGAACACTGAATACTTGTTACCGATGTATTATGAAACACATGCATCATAAATATTGTAAACTACTTATTTATATTTTGTTTTACTCTGTAGTCATGTTTCACATGTATGATACTAGACACACCTGTTTTCCATGAAAATATTTTAATGTTTTCGTCCCTTTTAATAAAATTCTTTCAGTAACATTATTACTGTTTATCATGTCATTTTGCCATAAATTTCATTAATTTTTACATGTCAAGAGCTATTGTCACAGTATTGAACATGTGCGAAGGGTACCTTACTTTAGTTAAATATTTGAATAGAAATCTGTAACTTAAAGTTTAATGGTAGAAAATCTACATGTATGTGTGAACATTAGTCTGTGTGTTGTATAGACCTAAAAATCATAAAGTACATATGAATGGAATGAGAATATACAGGTTTATAAAACAATGTTAATAACCACAAGAAATAAAATTTATTCCAACGGTAAAATCAGATATTTCATGAACAAAAAAAGTGCAATCAATTATGTTATGCTGTCCTTCCAATGTTTTACATTACACCTAACAATTTAAAACTGTGGGATAACTTAATTTGTTCATATTTTACAAAATACCATCAGTAGAGGCCTATTAATAATTTCAAGAGACAAACAAAGGGATTAAGAATTTATAACTTTGAATAACATAAACCTTTGTGTTCCGCCTCTATATTTCAGATTTAGTGGACCTTAGCTTATTTTTACGTTTGAGGCATGGAAACAGGGAAGGCGATAAGTCGAATATAACCTGTGCGTAAAACACCTCATCGCCTCTAGGCGCAGCGTACTAAACTTACGTGCAGTGTTTACGTAGTAACTGTTTTTCAATGGGACTTCAAGCGATGACCCTATAATTTTATTTGTGGAAAGTATGTGGTAAAGTTCAATGGAGATTTCTACGATTTTGTTTTACGATTACGGTTGATATTTTCTCGGCTACAGCAACGTGAAGAAGTAATTTTGAGCACTTTTGAGGAGAGCTTGACAATCTTGTTTTTAATTATCGGACTGCATTTTTAAAATCATATAGACTTAATATAAAGTGTGTTTTCTTTTTGTAGACAAACGCATTAGAAACATTTTTGTAACTATACATGAAAAATGACATTCCGTACCACGCTATAGCATGTCTCACGCGCCAGGTCCACTAACTCTTAATAAAAGAATAATTCAATTGTTGTTGTCTTCTTTTTTCTTGCCACCGGTAAACTTTATTCTGTATTATGTGAATAGTTTCTTGCATTTTTTGGCGATTTGCTAAGAAAATTTCATTTCCCCGGGAGACAAATTTTGGCAAAATTAACGTCACGTCATTACAAACGTCAAATTTGTAGTGCTTAAATGTTATTTGCCTTTTTGAAATATAAATACAGTATTTATTTTATCACTACGTATGACAAACGAAAATAAACCAGGTAACATTTAACCTACCAGGATAAGCAAACCTGTTGCATTATGTAACCTAAACACTCACCATTTTCCGGTTGACTTTGATACTCTCTAAACTCTCTTCACAGTGGAAGATTGATTTTGTCAATTCACGTACAAAAGATACATGGAATCTAAGACATGTCTTACTACGGAACATGTGAAAAAATTGCAAAATTTTCATGATTTTGCATACATTTATTAATTTTGCGATTTCAAACAGATGGGTATTTTCGTGGCGACTACCGTTAGGTAAGGTCATCACCATGATGGTAATTACAGTTCCAGACACACCTTCACCAAACTAAGACAAGCTTACAATGTTTGCCAAGCTTGTCAAGTTCAAAACAGAAGTCATTGTCAAGACTATAGATGATACAAATAAATATAAAACAAACTAAAAATAGTATTTACTTACCTTCGTTAACTTAATAGACTTTTTATGAGGCAATTTCGTTGTTAAAAAAATTTAGCCACCTTTAAGCACTTCAAAAAGTGAAAAAAGTGATAATTTTCAGAAATAGTGACTAAAAGTGACTTTGGTCAAAAACAGTGACTAGAAGTGAAAAAAGTGACCCAACTTGAGGCCTGCAATAATCAATTTTAAATCAAACTTGTAACTATTCAAAAAGTATGGGTATAGAAAATAAGAAATCCTAATTATGTTTGAATGGTGTCACACAATGTTACTAGCAGGTTCTCTCGAGGATCTGCCATTTCCCCCACTCCATTCCGACACTGATTGATACCTCCTTATATCACCCCTCTCTTGTGCTGACAATTCCTATGTTAAGCATTTACCAAAATCTTTTCACTCACAATTATTTTTAATAGACTACACTAACAGTAGAAAACAAGGGGAAAAATAGACGTGTGTAGAACTACATTATGAAAGGCCTCTAAAATTAGACACGGTTGGGGTATTCACGTATGAAATAGCCACTATGCTTCTCGATTGTGATGTTCATTACCTAATTTTTGAGTTGTGTCACAAGTGGTAAATGTAATCTTGCTAATTCAGATTCTTCTTTTCACCCAAACCCTCAATTGACATCTAGATTGCACTGAAAATATTTTACATTGACATCATCATAAGGTGTGTAATTAGACCACTCTAAGTTCAGGAGAATACTCCTTGATGTATTTTTTTACCCAGAATATATTACGTGTAACCATAATTTCTTAGAATCTTACCTAAGCTTAAAAACCCCATACCCACAAAATTAAATCGTTACTAGGCCTACACTTTGAGACTTGAAACCCCTCGAAATTTAATGAAAACCTAAAAAACTACTTTTATGACATATTAGTACAAGAATTTATATCATGTAAACTTCTTCAAACAAATGACTTACCTACTGAACTAAAAGAAATTTTGAGACACCAACTCTGTTAGGAATCATTCTCAGCACCAATTGAAATATACTGTTTATTACCATTCTTATAAGTTTATTTTCCAACATGCTATAAAAGGGTGAAGAAAATAGTTTTGGTGTACTGTATACTGTTACGCCTAAATTTTTGACGTCTAGTTAATTTATTAGATTTTTAATATTTAATTTTTTTTTGTCACGATAGAAACTAAGGTTGGAAGTTTCGTTGGAACAGTCGTGAGCGCGGCCGGAACTTAGCTTGCAGTCGCGTGGTAGCTTTGCTGGACATGACGCGAGTTAATTGTTTTTTTTTTTTTTTGTGGTTTGTTTGGTGAGACAGGGCTGTCTCTCAGCGTCGGCCGGTGAACGGTCATGGCAATGTCGATGTTGGCTCAGCGAGGGCTTTGTTCCTCTGTTGGCGACGTTAACATGGTCGGGGCATGTTTTGGGCTGACGTGTGGCAGAGCATGCAGTGTTTTTTTCCGTGCTGATGTAGGAGCAAGGCTAGGCAGCGCGTGGCAAGCACACGTGAAGTAATGGTAGATGGGAGAAGAGAGAGAAGTAACGGTAGATGGGAGGAGAGAGAGAAGTAAAGGTAGAAGAGGGAGAGAGAGAATAGAGGGAGAGGGGAAGTGTGCTTAGCGACTGGGCTAGGCAGGCGAGAGGAGAGAGAAAAGAAGAGGTCACGCGTGAATCACGTGATCGGTGGAAGGCCACATGGAGACAGAGAACTGAGGAGAGGGGAGCGTGTACAAAACGGTGGTCATGGCGGGCGGTTGAGAGCGACGGGATTGGGACGTACGTAGCTGAGGAGGACAGCTGCTGACATCAAACAACATGGGATAGATAAGTGCTGTTTAGTTTTCCTAATCTTTTTTTTTTGTAGTTTAAGTAGTGAGTAAGGAAGTAGTAGCGATGATGTAGCGACTGGTTTTTAGAGGAGTTGAGATTGAGTCAGTGGTGTGGCAGGACGCAGGGGCTCGCTCGTGACTTGAAAACGAGGTGAGTCCATGGCGCGAGTAACTCTAGAACATAGTTAATGGATCGGCAGGATGTGGAGTTCAGGGGATACTTTAATTTGAGCCTGGCTTTTCTTTTTTCGCAATTTTAAATTCTTTTTAACCATTTTACAAATGTTGTTGATTGATGGCAGTATATTTTTTTTTCTTTTTTCAATTTAAAGCTTGTTGTCTAGTTTCTATTTTTTTTCTTTGTTCGGGACTAATGTTTGCCATTAATGAATTGCGAGCTCATTTTAAGGAATTTTTAGGTTAAGGTTGTATTGAGAATATAAGTCAGTCAGATGGCTTTATTATTTTTCTATTCATGGAGTATTTCTGAGGATAAAGGCCGGGCCTTTTGGTTATGTTTTTGGTAGTTTTGCTGAGTGGTGCACGAGGCTACCCTTAGGATGTTTGAAAGCCCGCGAGGCATTTTTGAGAATGTAAGAGTTGAGATGTAAGAATTCCTACTTAATTGGCAATAAGTTTAACCTGATTTCATTGTTAAATTATGTCGGAGGAATGAGGTGTTTTAGTTGTTGATTTTTTTTTCCTCTCCCGAGATTAATATGGGATGGAGTTTTGATGTTTGTAGGCAGACTAATTTTTGAAGCTTTTGTTTAATATAAGAGCTGTTTCAAAAAATACCTATGTTTGCCAGACGTTTATTTATTTTCTATTATTTTACTATCAGTTGAACTTTGGTAGGTAAAGCCTACCCCCCTCCAAACACATTAAATTAGGTATTTATGGTTAAGAATAAGTTGTTGAATAAGTCTAGTGTTAAAGGCTACTCTGGAGTTAGCATGTTTTTTTTATATATATATATATATATATATATATATATATATATATATATATATATATATATATATATATATATATATATATATATATATATATATATATATATATATATATATATATATATATATATATATATATATATATATATATATATATATATACTAGTAGGTGCTGGTTTGACTCACTATCGCCATCACAACCTGTCGTCTCTATTTTGCAATACATTTAAAACACTTTCAGCGTTCCTGGGAAATCCTTATGGTTTACTCTCGTGGGATATCTTGCGAGGCACTACTGAAATATTATTGGTTGCTTTGTTTGTTAGTAAAAGCTACGCGAGCTTAGTCATTACCTCCCTCCCCTGCTTTTGTTATTGTTTCTTGTGGTTGGTAGTGACATTGTTTTCTGAGCTACATGTTTTTTTTTCCTTGTTTAACACTACTGGTGGGTGCTGAGGGCTTCGTTTGGGTTTGTAGATACTTTGTGGATAATTTCGACAGTCTCTCTAACCCATCAGTAGCAAGATTATATGATGAGAAGATTGAAAATGTAAGTTTTTTCTTATGTATAATGTTTAAGATGTATGTAATAAAGCTTACTGAAGAAAGAAGTGCAATGCTTCGTGTGTTATTGTTGAGTTAGAAGAAATTAACTTCACATAATAGGTGTACAAATAACATAGCTTGCATTGCATGTTTCTGTTATTTCATTGGGTAATCGGTAGTGATTCACAGAAATTCAAATAAGTTCCAGATCATCGAAATTAATTTTTGTAGTCAATTTAAGTAAATTCAGTTTAAGTTAGAACTGCTTAACTTTTTGTGTACAAATGGAATTTTCTGGCACATAGTAAGAAAACAGAAGTCACTTAAGGCCATGCTCTCGTATTTCTACTTTTTTTGTGATAATTATTTTTTGAAGCTTAAACAAGAGCAGATTTCAAAAATCTGTCTGACAGTTTTGTTTAAAATGATGTTTGCTGTGATAGCCAACTTTTTCAAAGCAATAAATTATACAGTTTTGACAAAAAAGTCAATTAACCTGAATGTTGCTAATTACATAATTAGCTAAAACCATAGCATTTACTACCTTGAAAAAATCAGACATGAAGAAGACAATTTTAAACAAAACTGCCAGACAGATTTTTGATACCTGCTCTCGTTTAGGAGTAAAAAAAATAATATCACTAAAAAAATAGAAACAAGATAACATGGCCTTAAAGTGAGGAGATATTGTGAGGCCAAGTATTTGATGGCTTTCATTGGAAGTGAAACGAGCCTCGCTCATATCAGGTTTATTTTAGCTTGCAGCTGTGAAGGCATGCTTGCAACAAGGCAGCAGCCAAAGATAGTGTGGTGGTGGATGCATTTTTCTTCAAAGCAGTGATAGATGACAGGAAGTGTTAGGGGGCATAAATCCCAAGTTATCTAATTTTAGACATAAAAGTGCAGATGTAATGTGTGCAAGCAGACATGCATCCATGGTCATCTTGCTTTGAACTTATTTTCAGAAGTTTATGAATGTCTCTCGGCTAAATTTGTTTTCATCCGGCCAAGAGGCCAACAACAAGTGTGGGATGCCTTGGTGTCCCTATTCCTAAATATAATTGCCTCAAGTCGGAGGCATGTGCATTTTTTTTTTTTTTTTTTTGTATTTTACTCTAGCCAAAATGTTGCAGAACATCACGGGTCATTAGACAGGAAATTATGATCTGTGGCTTGCTGGGAAAAGGATTAAATGAAGAAAATAGCAGTGTTAATCCCTTTAATCTGTTTCTACTGTTCGTCGAGTCACCAAGTTTCCTTCAGAAAAGGAAATAAGATTGAACTTTCACATTTCAGTAAAATCTGAACTGATGTACAACAGACAACAATGTGTTTAACCCTCAAACATTCCAAAGATAGTGAGACACAAAAAAGCAACAAAAATTAATTGTACAATACGTTAAAATAAATTATGTTATTTTAGAAAGTAAAGTACACAACTCCTGACAGAATACCAAAATGAGAATTCTTACCTGTAATCCAAACATTGCAATGTGTGGATTTGCACTGTATAGTTTCTTCTTGATTGCTGCAAGAGCATATTTGGGCCTGAAAAAAAAAATTATACTGTCACTGTTTCACACTTAGCACAATAATATACACAAGAAAAATAAGTACTGAAAATAATGCCCAGTTATAAAAATTCTTACTTTATACTGGCCAATTTATATGAAATCAAAATGTCAAAGGCACAAGTATCATTACTCAAGATCTTGTCAAGTGAGACTAACTATAAACCTAACAATCCCCTTCCCCCCAACCTTCCTATATTTTATTTGGCTATTACATACACAACTCAGAGACTGTCATATCTATGAATGTGCTATCTTTCAAATATACAGTTTGTGATTAATATTTAGGCATTTGCATATTCTGAACTGCTTTATGAATAGAAAATTAAGATAACCTTGTACACATTTATCATGTAAGTTATACTGTTGCACAGGTAGCAGGACTAAAGAAAGCTAACATGATATGCTGATATATTTAATTTGTTTGTAGACTGGTGTTAATTGCAATACTATAATTTACTGTGAAAATTAATAGAGTTGTTAATTAAAAATTTGTGAATTCGGTGAATGCAGTGCAGAGTACTGGAGAGAAAACATCGCACTTATAGGGAACAAGGATACGTAGAACACAGAAATACCTCTGAAAATTGCAGTAATTAATTATAAAAAATAAGAGCATGAGAACTAAAGGTGCTATTCCATACAACCTTGGACCAATGACTTACCAAAATTACCATCTCCCAACCAGTGACAAAGCACATTACTAAGTTCACAAATAACTTAAAATATTAAGCTTCTGTGTCTGAATTTACTTCACAGTTTATAGAATTATGCTCGGCCAAAGAAACAATATTTTTAGCTCAGTCAGTAGAGTTGAGATAGAAGATGTCAGACCTCTGGTTAGGCTCGGCATTATTAGCTATTTGGTTAAGTTAAAGAAAAATGTTCAGAAATTAGTTGCTCAGTTAATCAAATTAAAAGAGCTTTCTGTTGAAATTTGTTAAGAGATTACTAGAACATTAAAGAAGAGTCAAACTTAAATGATGATCTATGCGATTTCAGCTCACTTCAAAAAGAGTTGCGGGCGAGTAAAAAAAAACCGACGCCTTACGTAGTTCCCATGTTGGCTTGCAGTTCACCAAAAACTTAGCTCGATTTTAACAAAAATTAGCTACTTCTTTAGTCTGCAAACTTAATTAGTTGTTCTCAACAAGCCCTAAACCCACTCCCTTGGGTTTGCTTACGATGGCGGCAGACTTTCCCACACTGGAAAAAGCCTACCGCTACGTCTATCTGCTTCGCGAGTCAAGAATAGAAGAAATAGCCATAGTTAATAGCGTCCATTCTAGCCCTAGTCTCAGAGAAATTACCTAAAATTCCTTCCAACTTGGAGAAAGAACTTAAGTAGCACAGGATCTGATCCCTTCATCTAAGTCGTATAAACCTCCTGAGTACACCAGTACACAGAGAAGTGAATCAAAACATAGAAATTATGACAATTAAACATTACTTTAAACTAAATTTTAACATCAATCATCATCAAATTAGAAATGTTCATCAACCAAAATAATTAAATAAAATACAAGAAATACTAATCATCAAAAATAATAAATTGAAAAATAAATAAATATCTGTGATTCCATCACAAGAGTACTCTTTATTTATTATACTGTTTCATATAATGATAATATTGAATAGGTAGAAAAATTCTGTTTTCAGATTCAAGTACTAATAACTGTTTAAACTGGAAAAAACATGTTGTTCATCTAGTTTCTAATTTACAGTCGACATTGCATGTATTACGTGAGTAATGTTGTTAATGAACCTGCCCTCACTCAACAACTGCTTGCACGAGGTTCTCTTAACATTCCGGCCAACTGCATCTCAAACTCTTCCTAAATCCATGTTTGTAAGTAAAAGTTTACTTCATTTAGTGGGAACAGATATTTCCCCACACGTCATGAAAAGTCGGTCTTAAGAAATCTACAAATGTTCTTTTACGACTTCATCGTTGTGTCATCTTGTCTATTGTCTGTGACGTAGTCATTATCCTATCTTGTGTTCAACATTGTCTTCGTCTCAATACTGTTTGTGCTTGTCTTAATTATGGTGTCCTGGGCTTATTACAGATAATTTGGTTTTGTCTTTCGACTTTTATTATTTAATGTTTACTTTATTTTCCTTTATTTGTTGTTGACTAATTCCTTAAGGGATATTTCACGTACTGTAGTTTTAGTTTATGGATGTGTTGACTACAACCAAACTAGGCTTGTTTTCACATTTTTTAGTTTTCGATTTGTTTTTCTTAGTCTCATATTACATTTCTGGGAGGACATAATATTACAATGGCGTATGCCCACAACATTGCTTTACATGAACCCTTTCTGCAATGATGTAGTCTGGAAAAGAATGGGATGGGAGGGAGGAGGGGGTCCATGGGGCCCAGACCCACATTACCTTACAGAAACTGTTTAAATAGCACAACTTTGTACCTTGAAAATCAAAACTTTCCCCTCACCCTTGTTTTATAAGGGGAAACTGTGTTATGTCACAACATTCCCAGGTTCGGAACCCCTCTCCCCTTGAACAAAATCCTGACAACAGCCTTGTTTTCTAGGGCACAATTTAGATGGCCGCAAGTAACAAAAAAACTTTACTGGGCATAAAATGACAAGTAAAATGGGTCATATTAACAAAAAATTATGCTAATTAAATCAATTGTCACTAAAAATAAGTACATACCTTTTACAAGTCAAAACTGTATCTTAGTGCTGTAATTGTTATGTACAAAATACATGTTGCAGTATTTCTAAAATGATTTTTTTAAATACTGTACTCTGAAAAATATTAAAATGTACTGCAAGTTTTCGAATTCCACAACTGAATTTGCAAGAAAAAGTGATTTTCATCTAACAGTATGTAATATTAATTGCCTTGCCACCATTAACTTCACAACTTCTTGTAAATCCCTTTGTAAGGAGCTGGATTATACTACTTTTTAACATTCAGCATAGTTCGGATAGAAGTAAAATTACACACGAAATTCAGTTCAGATTCAGTAATCATTGTCTGGCTATTAGTTATACGCTTTTATGTAATATTTATGAAAACTGCTCTGCAATTAGTAAAAAAAATGTGTTTACACTTCTTCAATTATTGGGAGGGACGTTCACACTTGGTAAATTATTTAGACAGTCGGTTTCCCCCGAATCCCCCTGTTATGACCCCAGTGCCATTAATTCCAACAAGTACTGGGCTTAGAGCAGTTCTGCTTCTTCTTTATCATTTGTTGCCAATTGACTATATTTATACACTTGCAATTTCTTTCTCAACTGTCTTTAACTTCCTAAGATACCCACATAATTTTCACTATTTCTTCCCTTTACCTTCCTAATAAATATTTCCTAGGTACCTGTAATTAGACTTTCCCAGCCTAATCTTTCTTTCTAGCTCTTTTCTCATGTATCTCATACATTCCTTTATTCCTCCATTTTGCATGCATCTATTGCACGTAATTTTTAATCTAGTGATCTTCAGTTCATAATACAGTGAATCTCCTTAACCATGATCATTTTCTGTGAAGTAAATTTTTCTGAAATTTCATCACTTAGGGTGGACACAGCAGGTAAAATTAGTTTGTAAAGGATGAAGACCTGTAGGAGTACTAAAAGGAGAGAGTGCTGTGTAGAAAAAGGCATATATTACAATGGCACAGCCTATGTTGAAGGACACTGCAGAAGAGTGGGACCTGTACATGGAACTGAGATGCAGATTCTGTAGAAGATACAAAATAGGCAACAAGGTGGTTGAAGAATAAAGGAAAAAGGTAGGGGCAGGCTGGTGAAGACAAGGGGAACTTTACCCATCAGTGATGTTGAACTAATTAGTATGGAACTCATGAAGAAAAGAAGAGTGGAAATGGTAGTCAGTATATACAAGCTGGTGAATGGAGAGGATAGGGAACATTAAGCTGTCAATTAAGGAAGTGTGTATAGGATTCAAAGTGTATGGATGAGAATAAAATGGAACAAGAATATGCTTTAAAGGTCGTTGAGGAAACGTAATTTACTAACAGAGCAATTAGTAATGGGGAAAGGGACTAGAAAAAAAAAAAGAAAGGTTTGGGAAGTTATGGAGTAGCACGAACTTGTCACTGGATGGTTGCACAATTGCACACAATATTACAATAAAGAAAAATAAGAAAAGAGAGATCAAGGAGAACTTATAAAACTACACACAGATAAACACCTTTCCCAAAGAAACTTAACTGTCTTAACCACGGCCGTAGAACAGGCCTGGACACTCGCCTAAAAACTTGACCCCCTTTTGTTTGACTGCAGTTTATCAAATTACTGAGAATATTGTGTTTTACTGGCGCTGCAGTTAGGGCGGTCGTACTCAAACTCTGCCCACTTCCACTGAGATAAACAATTTATCAAAACATATTTTTATCAATTTATGAAATACTTCCTTCGCTCACAAATTTAAGAAAAGGCTCCAGCAATCTTTATTCACTTTATAAATTTAACAATGGAACAATGTGGGCGGAGTTTGAGTCCGACCGATAGGATTACAGCGCCAAAAAGTACAACATTCTCGGTAATTAGACGAACTACAGCCAAACAAGGGGGTCAAGCAAAATACATTGAGTGTCCAGACCTGTACTTCTACGACTGTGGTAGTAACTAAAAATTGAAAGGTTTAAGAGGGTGAAAACAACTTCAATTCCTCTATGTTATCTCGTAGAAAGTAGTGTGTTTGCAATATTAACAGCTAATTTTGAGAACTTTGCTTCAACAACAAATATGTGAGTATTCCCTATTCTAGACAAATACCGAAACAGTCTTTCCTTGATGAAACGATTCACTTGAAACATTTTGAACTGCAAAATCTGTGATGACAGTTGTCAACTAGTAACATAACTTTGTGTATTGATTTGGCAGCATAGTGTAGTGTGGCCTACGCCCCAGATTTGTTTTCACATGTTTTAATTTACAGTAGAGTATATCTGTTTCATATTTAGTTGTCACCAGTGTTGTTAAAAGTACACAGAAAAAGTAATTGGGCTCAATTACAATTACTCTGGTGAAAATGTAACTAAATACAAGTAAAAATTACTTTACGTAGAAGTAATCAGTAAAATTACAATTACTCTTCTGCTGGTAAAATGTTGTGAACGTGTGGTTCTGCACCATTAGTAGGTCAACACTTTTATTTCTTTAATTTTTTTTGAAGTTATTTGTGAAGGGGTTAGATTTTTGGTTATCACCGGTCTATAGACTTTGTTGGAATGTAAATTTTTTATTTGTTAGGTTTGCTCCCAACAGTTTAAATTTTAAGTAGCCTACTGTATAAGTTTGAAACGTAACTTCTTTTAATCAATTTCACAAACTGTGAACTAATTCTTCTTAAAATAAGTAACATTTAATTTGGTAATTTGGAATCGCTCATTTAACAGTAAGAATAAGTTTGCTTAATTATGTTAATATTTATTAAAAATTTTAATGATTCTGTTTACATTTAATAAATTTTCAGTATGAATTTTTTGCTTAAATTGTTTGCATTTGAATTTGACAAAATTATATTTGTTCATTGTTAAAGCTTGGAGTGTAAAAAGGACAGAGATATCAATCTAAATTTAGAGTTTCCAGGAAAAGTTGCTATATTTCAGTGCAAAACTAGCCTATAAATATGATCATTAAGAATTTGCTGCCATATTTGGTTGCAACCAATAAAATCACAGACTGTTGCTGATTGGCCGCATGAATTTTAAATTGAATGTTTTTTTCACCTGGTAACAAAGTTGATACTTCATATATTTGTATATAATTGGTTTGGAAACTAAAATGTTAATGTTTATAATTATGTGGAAATATTACAAGTTTAAAATGTTCCTTTAATTATGAAAAACGTAATATTTTTAATTGATTCCTGTAATGCCTCGGAGCGGCACCACTGACGAGCAGCGCCGGTAGCTTGAGCACGAAGGGCAGTTGAGGGGTTGGTAAGATGTAGGCAAGACGGTCGTGGGTTGTGGTAGGCGACCGTGGTGTTTTTGTCGTGTACTAGATGGCGTGAGAGACGGTTGTGTGTGAGTTGAGGGAGGATGGAGGCAGAACTGATAGGGTTCTGCTGGTAAAATGTTGTGAACGTGTGGTTCTGCACCATTAGTAGGTCAAGATTTTTATTTCTTTAAATTTTTCTTGAAGTTATTTGTGAAGGGGTTAAATTTTTGGCTATCACCGGTCTATAGACTTTGTTGGAATGTAAATTTTTAATTTATTAGGTTTGCTCCCGGCAGTTGAAATTTTAAGTAGCCTACAGTATAAGTTTGAAACGTAACTTCTTTAAATAAACCCCAAAATTTATGAAAATTCTGCAGTTTTCAATTCACGTCTTGTGCTACGTTGTAAGAACCCAAGCCTTTGATTGGTTAACGCCACAATAGTATTCATGATGACTGTCGATAATATTCTGTTTTTCGAGCTGCACTTGTGATTTGTCCATTAAGTAAGTCGTTTTTATAATATTATTCAAGAGGCAAACATGTGTTTCAGTGTCCTGCCTGTGACAAAATTTTTTAAGAGTTAGATTTCCCTTAATGTGTCAATTGGTTTCCTTTATTTTTGTTTCACAAGGAAAAATTCCAAAAGTATCATAATGAAAACATAGCTATTGATTTTTGGAAATCTCAACAATGCAAGTTTTTTTTCCCCATAAAAGTTAACAAAAATTATTGACAATGTGATGAGACAGTAACGGCCGGAAATGCACTTGTCATGTTACTCACTACTATTGGATGGTGTTTGCATCAACATTCCAGAGCACTATTGGAGCAGCCTTGTCTTCTATCGGGGAAAAAGTGTGCCCTTGTCATGGCCGAGCATATTCAAAGATTGCTGAACACAGAGAGGCCGTTATTCCCGTGCCTCTTGGATTTGAAGAAGACTTCTGACGTCACCTGCTCGCGACTGACACAACTCAGAATATTGCCAAAGGTGGGGATGTCTGGAGGTGCCTATGACATCCGAGCATTACTAGTACACATCAGAGCAAGTTCTGAAACTTGCCACCAACTATTTCCAGTGCTGTGACCAGCGTGATTGGTTACTTGTACACACAGGAGGTGCCACGGTTAGTACATATATGGGTTGTCAAAAGTCAGAAAGTCAAAGATGGTGTGATGAATTCAAATTAAGTATCTGTAATATTGTTGTAAAAAGGTAATTGCTATCACTTGCTATAATTTTCATCAGAATAAGGTGATTTATGCCTGATGGAACAATAAGGTTTCCATGCTACATTCTGCCAAGGTTCATAGAAATTGTAGTAATCAGGCCAGCGAATACCTGGTCCGAGTGTAAATGGAAATATGTTCAGGACTTAGTTTTTGTCCCTAAAACTGAAATTTAAATGATTTTTATGACTATGAATTATGGTTTGCAGCACAGTTGTGCACTAATATTTACCTTGAGAAGTCTGAACTGATAATGAGATATAGGCCTACAATTTGTATAAATATCTCAGATTTTGAGTATGACTACATCACATTTTCTACACAACTTAATACCATATTTCATGGGACGATGTATAGGAATTGCGCACTTAAAGTCATGCTAGTTGTGAAGAAAGCAAGAGTATAATATCTTTTAAAACTATATTTAATTGTGTCAATTATCATTACATAGGTGCCATACTGTCTTTGTCGCATCTTATTGCATCTTATTAGGTTTTGAAAGTGAATTGTGAGGTGAAGGCCTACCAAGTGCTGTCTGTATAGAGCATGAGACTAAGATGGCATGAGGTAGGTATGGAACCAACGATCTGTCCCCTACACGACGAGCAACTGTCGATATTGGTTGGGTATGATCTCTGGAATTTTTCGAGGGACAGATATTTCACATGTATTGCTTTAGGCTTAATGGTCACTCACCTAAAATAGGGTCTCAAGCAGGCGGCGCTTCTTAGCAGAGATTTTGGCAGGAAGGTGCCACTCGAGCAATCTCTGGACTGGTCCGGTCTTAGGGCGTGTATGGGTTTTAGAAGGCTCAAAAAGTAAAAGGGGTCCGATCCTACGCATGCCTGCAGTATTTTCCTTAGATCTGACTTCGTCAGTGAAGTTTTCGGGTTTGAATGCTGCTGAAAAAGTTCTGGTAAAGTAGGGGCCTCACCCAGTACGACACTGCACGAAGGATAATCCTACTAAGGTCTACCGACTGTTTGTGACACTGGTTATAGCGTAACAAGGCTGTCTGCCTTTTTGATTCTTCACGACGTACTTCACTACGATGAGACATTAAGTTAAATAAAAGATGTGGGTAAATTCAATTCCAGTATATTGTAATCAACAATATATACAAGTTTGGTGGTACATGAGTCTTTACAAAGGCAGTGAAGTTACAAAGTCACTGAATTTACAAATCTGTACACGAGTTCACTTGTTGAAAATTATTTACACTCTCTCTCTTTGCTAAACAATTCTCAAAGAATCTTAAAGTTTAACTGATTACGCAGATCATTACTGATTGCTGCAGAGTGCTTACTGTTCTCACTGATACTGGGCTTCGCTCTCGCGTGGTCATACGGAGCTACCCTCAGAGAAATTACTTTCCGGCTCAACGACTTCCGGAAGGCTAGCGTGCAGAACTGTGCTAAGTCCTGTAAAACACATGTGGCGCGTGTGGGCCAGGCTAGCGGCGTTCACCACCGAGCACTACTTGACACTCAAGGTAGGAAGAGTGCAAGAGTTTGGGTGTGGTACAAGGAATCCGCCAACAGATGGAATTAAAGTAGGATATCACAGGGGGCACCTCACGGACATCAACTCCAGTGTGTATGGAAGGTAATAGGTTTCAGGTAAGGGTGGTCTGTTGGCACCTTGCGGACGTCAACCAACAGATCAGTAGGGAGTGAGCGGCACCTCACGGAGATCAACCGCTAAGGAGGGCTGAAGGCCCCCTTTTCATACCCGAATCTTTAGGGGGTCGAGCAGAGTGGGTGGCCTCCAGAGGAGGTGGTGCTAACGGGACTTTTGGAGAGATGCAGCAGTAAGCCCGCCACGTTACCAATGGTTATAGATGATGGTTTATCGCACAAAAACTTAACTGTTTGCTGAGTTTCAATGCACGTTCAGCTTACCAGAAGATTACTTACTGGCTTTAGTTTGTATGCTGAGCTGTTTCTCTATTTGACTGAGCCAATAATAAGACAGCTATTGTAATATTTAATGCCTGTTATAGGTTTGCAGACAGCTATGTTGTGTCAGACATATATCAGTCAATCAAATATGTCGCAAGAAACTACAGCATTTTCACGGGTATGTTTGCACAAAACACTTTCACAATATACAATCATCTCTACCAACAGTGATCTAATTGAGTTATCATACAGAGAAGGAAAGAGATACACCTCAGTCTCATTTATTCTGGGTACAACCCAGACTGTGCTGCTTATATATGTACAGTCTACCTACCCAACTGGTTACAACATAAATTCATAGCCAAACAACACTAAAACTTAGGTAAAAGAAGAAAAAAAAATGAATAATGAATAGCCTCAGGCTAGTTATACACACACTGAAATAATTCAATTAAAAGATACATATTTATATTATGTAGGAGATTTCAATGCTTTACAGTACTAAAACTTAAAGCAAATGTCCCACCTGTAAGAGAATAGCTCAATATTAATTTGTGTGACGGTTACATAATTACATAAAAATATTTGTTACTGGCCTTCAAGCATAAACAATATGATTGAAATATTTTACAAAAACTTCACTATATTTAAGGATAAATGTCCCCATTGTATATCTGAATGCCACCACCACAAGGCAGCACCAAAATGAGCAAATTTTTCTACAGAAATAACTCAGTAACCCATGAACGGATTTTAAAGCGGGAAACCGCATTTTACATCATGTCTAAAACCCAATGTTTTTTTTTAAAAGTTGCCTTACAGGAACACGGCCACGAGTTAGACGGATTCAACGCAATTTACAAATTTTTAACAGGTCAAATACTTTTGTCGGAAACTGAAAAATAAGATATTAATGTGCAAGGTGTAGCAATACAGGATTTGCACCCCCATCACCTTTTTTTACCTTCGCGTAAATAACAGTGTTAATGTGATAATCTGCCTCTGGTGTGCTTCCAAGGTCAAAAGTGTCCTTCCCATCTCTCTCTTGTAATGATATATAGCTCTGTTTGAAAATTTGTAAGGCTGGGTGTTACATTTGTATGACAGCATGGTAATTACAGACAGAAACACTCAACAACTAAACAAACCATTATTCAGACACTACTTGGTTAACAAACATCACGTTAATTGCTTATTGTCAAGTACTGTTTTAAAAAGGAACACAGCCTATTGTTTACAACGTAAAAAATAAAAATAAGTTGCAGTCTTCACTTTCTGGAATTGACGTGCCCCAGTGACACCCGTTGTTGTCCTAGTGCAACAGCTACTGCAACTATGTCACTGTCTTCACCCTGGCTTCAAACGGACTTGATTGCAGACTCATAGTATATATGGCCGAACTACGTCACAAAGTGAACCAAAATATTGACATGAGAAAGTAAAGTTTTTACTAAAACAATTCATTTCAAAATCGTAAAATGTTCAAAAAATTGTGTTATATCTAGCAAGTGCTGCTCGAGCACATGGAGGTAGTGTCCCAATGCCAGACGTCAAGCCCCGACATAAGTAATTAATTTCAAACTGACATACTACACCCTACACACAAACTGTTAAGTGTTTCTAAAATCAATAGTAAACTTGTAATGGCTAGGAAGTGATTGATGAGTTTAATAAATCCAATACACTTAGGGTTAAATCCCTGATGTCATTCCTTCGAGCATTCACAATATTCTTTATTCATTTTTTTTTTTTTTTTCATATTTATGTAGTCTTCATTAAGACTGTATTCCAAATAATTTGCATTTGTACTCGTTCCCATAATTCCTTGCATGTTATAAGTGTGCACTTAATTTGGAATGCCACCACACTCCCACACTCCTTGCATGCTCCCCGACATAAATAAATAATGGCCCCAAGAGTATGTATCGAGCATATATTCACACATGGCCATTTGTAACAACACACTCTGACGTCACTTCCGAGTGCAAGTATGCACTTTTTTACCTATTTGGAACACAACCCAAGTAATAAAGCTTGTAAATTATATCTTCTTGTAGCCAGAGTACTTCTATTAACAGCACGTTAAGGTTTTAATTTCTAGAATATGTGAAATTAGTTCAACAGTCTGTTTAAATTCATGTTAGTGTTAACAGTGGTTTGTGAAATACTGGTAAATTGTTAAGCTTATTTAACAAAATGTTAACTGTTGGACAGCAATTGGTACCAATGCCTTGGAGCAAAATGAGCACAAGAAAATTATCTGGGTACCAAGCTTACAACCAAAGAAACAGAGTTATTAATTTTTAACGAAAACCATATTTGGCCAATGTACTGGCTATATAAAGTCAATATTACATCTGTCTACTACAATTACAGTATTTTTTGTGCCACTATGTAACCTAGAGCACCTGGGTTAATTTTTACAATCTGATATTCAAAATGTAAAAAAAGAATTTAGAGAAGGCTAATATTGATTATTCAAGTGTAAATTAAAGTACTACTTCTGACACACACTGCCAATGCTTGGCAAAAAAAAACTAGTACAAACAATTAGGCCTACTCTGTGTGAAATTTAAGAGTACATTAGTTTAAAACATTACACTTCTGTACACTGAAGCAATCAACAATTTTGTTAGGTTGGAAAACTACAATATAAATTAATGTATGGTGCTAGATAGAACTCATCGCAAACTCTCGGCTAGAAGGGGTGCTAGTAGATTGGCCAAACAATGATTGAGATTGAAGGGAATGCTTGAGTAGCTACGAGAAATATTCCTGTACAAACGATATAAGTGTTGATTAGAATTTGTGTTCTGTTCTTTTAATTCCATTGTATAAGGTTTTACTTTAGGCCTATGACATAAGTTTCTGATTGTGTACAGGGATAAAAAAAATATGTGCAACGACCAATATTGGAATAATGCTTCTGGAAATAACTGTAATAGAATGAATAATGTAAACGGTGTACAAGGAGTTGATAAGGTCAAATTACATTGTGTATTAATTTTTCTAAATGCAGATCCTGTCAAAGCGAAGGCGGTTTCATGCAGTATCAGTCGATATTCGATATAGATGTAAATATTCAATAAAACAATAATGTAAAACCACATAAAAACATTAGGCCTAATATTTTCTTGTAGAATAAAACGAAGGTGCTCCATTTCTGTAGATTGATATCATTGTGTTGTGTGCCACTATTTTTTTCTAGAGGCGATGGTAACTGTTGACAAATTGGATAAACAGAAGTACTGTAAAGCCCCTGGCACAATTAAACATGTCCCCTGTCCTCAGACGTCCTCTGTCCTCTGTCCTCACCCAGAAAATGATGCGCGGACAAACGATGCTGGCACAATTAGCTAGCAGGAATGTGTCCCCACATGTACGTTCCGAAAACTGCCAATAGATAGGGCGAATATCAAAAATCACTACTCAATATGTACCAGCCAAACCATTGATTTTATAGGTATAGTTTGTTAATGAAAAGTGTTTCTAGATATGTTAGAAGTAATTGTTAGTAAAGAAAATTGTAATTTACTATTTTTAAAAATTTATTTATTTATTTTTATTTTGTTATGATATGTTAGTTAGTGTTACTTTTGTTTTAAGTTAAGTTATTTTACTATTAAGTTTAAAATTTTTCGTTTGGAAACGAAAAATGGACTACTTAATTGTAAAATAATCGAACCTAACCTAAACCAACATAAACTAACCTACCATAATCTAACGAACGTAACTTAAAATATTGAAAAACGGAAAATTTCGAAGTTAGAAATCTACAATTATATTAGCGTACGACTACTTCTGACGTCTATAGAAACAGTTCCATTAATAAACTATACCGTCTAAAATAAATAGTTCAGCTGGTACATGATAAATTGTGATTCTTGATATTTACAGTGACATTTAATTTTTATGTTGATATTTACCAAGGTATTTAAAATTTTGTTTGCCT